>JAQGAP010001873.1:0-17535 GCA_034697805.1 Orchesella bifasciata | reverse complement strand
TTAAATAAGAAATCCACGCTATATTTCATAAGAAAGCCGCGTATGAAAAATTTGCGAAAAAACATCAGAAACATGAATCTTGTTTATTAGAAACTCGCGTATGATAAAGTTGCGAAAAATGTAAGAAATAATAATGTTTTTACAACAAATTCAATAAATATGGGTGACAGTTTTATATTTCTAATTCAGTTTAAATTCATCTTTCAGCTAAACTTCATATGAAACTATAGGTTTGGTTATTTTGAGGGTTAGGTTAATTTAGAGAAAGTGTTTACACGTCCACGGAACATAGACTATAACGTATTTCTTAAGTCTTCGTATTATTATGTACCTTTAGGTACATAATAAGATCACTCTGTATCGCGTCGTCGTCGTCGTCGTCTGTCTGTCTGTCTGTCTGTGGGCAGGATAACTTTCGAACGGCTTGACTTTTTGAAATTCTGATTTCACCAGTCGACAGCTTAGGTCAAGCCGGAGGCTGAGTTTGGAGATGGGTTATCTGGGGTCACGGGAACAGGGTCAACTGATAAGCTAAACCAAGATGATAAGCGTCACATATAGCTTGTGATATGTCATTCGAAAGCTACTGCAGTGCAGATTATCAATATGCACTTCAAATTTACATTAGAACTTCCGAACATGTTCGAAAAGCGCGATTAAGTGTTTCAAATGACTAACATAGCTTGTGATATCTCATTCGAAAGGTAATGGAGTATTGATTACAAATATGCAGTCGGGTAGTCGAACAAGGTCAAAGGTCATTAACAAATGACACACTTGGATTGTGATATATCAAATGAAAGATAGTTTATAAAAGATTTCATTTATGACCCCCAAGTGGCAAATTACGTCTTAATATTGTCTAAAGGTACATGGCTACGTCTCGATTTGTCGGGTTTATTTCCTACCAAAGTCAAACATTGTACCAAACCAATACAAGCCTCCAAAAGGGGTACGACAACGAAGAAGAAGGTCACCTGGAGGAGAATGCGACAATATTACTTTTGTTGTATCTTCTGCTCTCTCATTTGGTTTCGGTCAGATCAAACAGATTCTAACATTCCACAGTTTGACCGGCATGATAACGTAGCTTTCCTAGACAAATATGTCATTCTGTTTACGACCGCAGCAGTAAAGTTGTGCTGCAATAGCGTGATACGTAATAGAGAAAACCATTTCCTTTTGTGACTTTCGTTGTTTACAGCAAGCTAACAGAATGCACCTATATTCATTCACCGGGTACACATTAGGATTGACATGGCAGAAATGTTATTACCAGCAGCCCTTATGAGTCCGCAGTTACATCTCTTCAGTTTTCTGGAGATGATTCGAGATTCTTGTAGGTTTCATCTTACTCCTATTAGACGCTATTTTCCTGGTTTAATTTTTTTTCTAGATGTAGTTCGCTGATAACAAGTTGCCGTAGTCGGATCATATGTCTTCTATTACCATGAATTGTGGGTTTCCACATAAAAAGATATGTGAATCCAATGTAAAAACAAATTGTCGATTTAAAGTGCCACAATTTTTTAAAATAAACTACACAAAGTTGAACACATAACATAGATAGGGAAATAATCATAATCATATAGCTTATTTCTATGTAAAACATCTTGAATAGTTTAACGTTGTGTTTTATCTTGTAAAAACCCACTTAAACCAAGCTAGAGACGAGTAAAGCCCATGATGCCATCATCAAACTCTCTACTCAACTCTTATACCCTTCTCAGTCTTTTGAATTCCTATTATCACATCAATAATCTGGCACTATTTCCACCCAATGAACCGACATCATGTCGTAATCTACCTCGTTGCAAAAGAAACTCGCTAAATGAAGCGAAAATAGATGACCTACCGTTGCAAAAGAAATTTTCCGCCGGTTTCTGTCATAAAAACAATTCATACGTAAAAATAGAGAGTTTAATTAGAAACATGACGGGATGTTGGATACTGAAATGGTTATCGAAGTTCATAGTCAAACATGGGTGGGAGATTTGTGACAGTTATTGATTAGCTCCTCCAGTTTATCTATCGTGTGATCCAACTCAACAAATTTCTTGGTACAAGTTACGCTCTTGATAACTTGATACCTTGTATTTCTTCAAGGTACACGATACTTTCAGTGTCAATTAGGGTTTCGGTCTTTGATTTGATATTTTATAAAACTTTCATTTCTATTTTTCATATTCATTCTTATTTCCTTAGTTTTACTAAATGCTGCCTCTTGGGAGAGATACTTTTTTGCAGGTCAAGGATAGTCTCCTATATTTTATTTGTTACATGAATAAATTTAGGCAACTATACGTTCTCAGTTCTACTTTATATCAGCATTTGTTAGCAGACTGGCTTTCAAGTCATTTGCAAAATTAAGCGGAGTAGATATATTAATACGTGGCAATAGGTAAGTTTCTCCTAAGTACATATAATCTGGATTCATTTACAGGAGACATTTCAGTCTCCAGTAATGCATTCTTATGGAAGATGAAAAGTCTGTTAGTTTTACCCAATGTATTCAATACCAAAACTTATGGCAGCAACTGATGTTATTCAGTAACGTAGTAAATAAAGCTAATTGACTAATTGGCTTTACAATGTAAGATTTAAACTATATAAATATTTAATATATGAACCAAAGAAATATACGCGCTGCACAGGTTGTAATTTGATCAAAAATCTGGACTAAAATTAACATACAAGGTGCTGTATCATTCAAGCCAGCCTAATAGAACCATTATCCGAGTGTAAAATAAGATTGTGTTAGAAAAAGCTCATTATTTAAGGCGAAAAAGTGTAGCTAAAAAAGAACTCTCCGTCAATAGTCCAATGGCTTGATAAGTAACCACTATATTTAATGGCAAAAACTTTCTTGTAAGACATTTCACTCATGACTATTTTAAATACTCCATCCAAATAACATTTTCATATTTTAAGCATCTTAAATCGTTTGCATGCGGTTTACTTTTAGTCAAGATCTAGTAATATTTTCTTCTACATTGCAGTGGTTCTGAAAACTCACACGTTATCATTGAGCCCAGCGCATTGAACTAACAGCTTGTTTCCAATAATTTACGTTCGATAGACTGGAAGGCAATTTCGATTCCAAGTCATGAACAGATAGACACTGTAATTAAATGCCGGAAAAAATGGTAGAACACACTGATCAAGGGAACCTTTTGAACATTGAACAGCCTGCAGCAGAAATGGACAACTATTTTCAAGGTTTTTAGGATGAGAATTGACATGTCGTTGTCAAGTTCAGCCGCTTAACAATCAAACTAAGTAAGTACAAATACATTCATAGTAGGATTCACTGTATATTTAGGTGATTAAAACGTTATTTTATACATAAGATTGGTAGACACTAAGATAAATAATAATAATCAGAAATAATATCAAGCAAAATCGAAAGTTAACACTCAGTACATTACTCATTGCAAAACACAGCTAACAATGAATTACAGGTTGAAATAAATCACATCTAGTTCAATATATTTATTTTTAATATTTGAAATCCCATGTCGGCATTAAAATCTTTCTCATGAAACATCCTCCTCAGTATCTCATCCTTTTATGTCCACAGTAATTGAGTTGTAGTTGTAGATCGTAGCGGAATACCGTGATCTGTGCTGGAGAGAGTCGTTTCGATTTTGCCTACTAATGTTTGTTTCCAGCAAGCTAACATAATGTATTTATTTACTTTCTACTTGACCACATTCTACTCTGTATGACCCGCAGCCTAAATGTGCATTCAGTTATTTCTTGTTAACTACACAGTAGCCGTAAAGTCGGAACTGTGTTTCAAAATTTCTTGTTAAAAAAGAAATAGACAGTATTCAAACGAATTTAAAGGGAAAGTAAGGGAAATGTGTACCAAGATTTCCGAAAACTTTGGCTCGCCCTGAGCAAACACAATGAAAATTCTTCATAATGAGCAATGTAAACTTTAAGAATGCTTAGTTTTATTCCAAAGCACACAGTTTACGCCTTTGATTGCTTATGTAGTTGTGGTTCGAAAGTACTCTTTGTTCTGCTTATGTGGCTACAGCCATTGAGCTTTCACGACAGAGTAACTCTTCTGCTACACGCAAGAGAGCTGTATAAGATGTTTGCTTGCTGACGTTGTACTTAGTACGTTGACATCTTCCTTCCTTTTGGGGAAAATCACTGAGGAGGGAAACTGGACATATCTCTTTGTATGAGATTTCCAGTTGAGATGAAAGGATACCTTTTTCAATTAAAATAGAAAGATGAATACGGCAGAAGCAGCCAAAGAGAGTGATTAGGACTATGAGTAGGAAACTGTTAATGTTGTTCAGGGAGTAATTCTAGTTACGACATGGAGCATATAAACTGAACTGTGCATCTTCCGCCAGAACATCTGATATAGTTTTTACTAGAAACTTGCAAATTTCAGTTTTACGTTAGACGAGATTGTGGAACCAACAAAAATCTAGTTAATTGGGTACACACAATAAAAAAGGATGACAGAGTCATTCTAACATTACGTGATGTCGTTTAGACGTAGCAATCATGATGCCCTTGTGCCGAAAGGAAAGTCCGAGAAGATCATTTTCTTTTTTGTATGCAATTCTTTCAATTTTCGACTGTAGTTTGGAATGGAATTACTTTGTAACTCATAGTCATAGTCACTCTAGTAATTTATTTTTACAGCACAATTGTTGTGTGTGGTTATACTTCTCCCTGAAGCAGTTATTGAGGAAGCATCTACACTATTATTAGGATCATGCCTAGTGTGTAGTCATGCTTAGTTTTGAAAGTCATTTTGACTTTAAATTAACGTTCAACAAAAACTTTTTTGTTTCTGCATGCTTGAGTGAATTACTTGGATTTCATAAGATGCCAAATATTCTTGGAACAAACTTAATGTGTTCAACTCCGTTCAATAGTTTCTGGTGTTCGTTAATAATTTAATTTAATTACAGGTCAAATTGACAACTACTATCCTATCGGATGTATGGGCACGAATGATATGAATTGAAACAATCTATTTAGATCAGGTTTAAAACGTGGTGTTGGGATAGTAGGACATAAATTTTCGAAATTCAAATGATGAAGGTTAAGTAAACAAAAGGGGAAGATACAGAGCCGTTGAGAAAGGAAGCATAACGCTAAAAAACGCGTTTTGGAAATACTTGTATGTCCATGTATTTTTGGGAGAAACAGTACTTATTATCCTAATGTCAGGTTGATGTTGTTCAATTCCCATGAATGTAAGTTGTACTTGAAAAGTGACCAGTGTTACCTTATGTTCTGAAAACATATTTTACTGCTTCTATTCGACTACATAAACATATAATTAAAAATTTTCAAATTTTTCCTCGTCTACAATAATAATAAGAATGGACATATTGTTTAATACTCCCAATGCATTCTGTTGATACGAGGAAAAGCTGAGCCATGACAGTTGTATACACCATGATCCCCAGCACTGCGTCAACCCCAATAAACGCAAATAATGCCAGCTCAGGATAAGAAATCTGAACGCCCGGTGAAACAACCGTGTAAAGACTTACAATGAGAGCCATCATGACCAAAAATATAGTCAAAATAATTAGTAAATCCTGTTGAATTGAATTGTAGTAGTGGCACAATATTTGAAGCTCCCTATTAACTTGTAAGTTTTCCTCAAACTTCTTGTGTCTCTTTGTCAATGTATAAGAGAAGTATTGGGTGTAACGTCGTAGACAGTAAACTTGTTGAAATGAAATTGCAAACGCGAAAACGGAAAAACTGCCAGTTCCATCCGCATGCAACCAAAACGTCAGGAGGCAAATAAAGGCCAGAAACAGTTTTGAAGAGAAACTCCATTCCGTCGGGGCATCGGCAGCTTTCAAACATTCTGGAATGAGGAAGTAGCCAACGGTACCTGAATTACAGGGAAGTAGCCACCTGATTAGAGTGTATGGTAGCCACGTAAAAATGGCGACTCCAATACCAGAAAGTAGGGCAAACTTCATAAGTTGGCTCTCAAACTTTTTTGATATTTTTGATTGACGACTGCCTATATCAAAAACAAAAACACGGTTACGTTTTGTTTATTACATATATTGCTGAGAAACTAATAAAATACCTTCCAAGTGTTGTTTTTCGAATTGCACACACAAATTAAATAGCTCTTTTATGCACTCTCGATTTCTGTAAATTGACCACTTTGTGATTCAGCAAACAAGGTTTTCAAACGCAGCCAAAAGGCTTTCCAATGTTATTATCAGGGGCACGCTGCGTCCCTCGTGAAACATTTGGGCCCACAGGACAATAGTGTAGAAGGTGTATATCATATTTTTTGAGAATTCCCATCTCAACTTCCACCTGCTCGTCACTTGTAGATGTTTTGTGGAAGAAATTGTAAATGGACACGTTCCCACGAGAGTTTGCATAAAAAATGAAGTTTTACAAAGCCAATTAGGTTCTCTTGCAGAAGCATATCACGGCAGCTCATAAAATGCAGGAGAAGTGTTTTTCCGAACTATCGAAGAACTGAAATGAGAATGCTAGAAGAGATAAGGTCCTTATCATAAGGATAAAGGTTGAAATGCCCCTTGTTTGTATTTTGTATTCACAAGAATCAGGATTCGCAGTTACACATATAATATCCTGATTGACACCGCTATAAAGATACGAGAGTTTTAATAAAAAATATAAGAAGAAAAATAATATTTGATTGCCTTTTTATATTCTTTTCATTTTAGCAAATGCGCAGAATGTATACTTCAGAAACCTTAAGCAACAGTATTTATGTAAGAATATGGACTGGTGCAAGAGAGCTATGGAATACACTATTGTGCATCCTACGCTGGACGTATGTTTTAATAATGTTTTGTACTGAAACATATTCGGTAACTGCGGCCATAAACAGAACAAAACTCTTACTGAACCATGAAAAATTAAGCAAAGGAAATACGTATTACCGTGTTTGGGACAGCTTATTATAAAATAACGCTGCATGGTTAAAAGGCATACGGCGGTCAAAAGAAAATTTACCTCATTCATTAAACATAATGTTATTAGATACAAACTTAAGAATTGTTGAGTGATATGTAATATTAACTCAAAAAAGTTATTACTCATCGGCCTTCATAAAATGGGGACTGTGTGAATCCACAATTTAGCTTTAATTGAACATGTAAGGAAAAGACAAACGTTAAATGCCAAAGCTTCGACTGCTTCCAAAGCATATAGAGAAATGGTTTTGGGATGAACATGAAGATTTTCTATTGCCCTCCTGACGCTATCTTTACGTTAGAATATTTGAAACCGCTGGAAAATGTAATAGCATCAATTCTTTTTCTTAAACGATCAGGGTCGAAATTTCTCTTTGTCGCTTCCTTCTATTATGTCCTTTTGGTCGCTTCTTTGAAGTTTACATGAGGAATGAAACATATCAACATCAATGCTCTAAGGAACGTAACAAGAACTATTACAAAACAAAAGAGGTATTTTTATATTTACAGCCAAAACAAAAAATGTGTTCATCGGGTGTCTTCGGGGAAGTATTTGTTTAAATGTTACAACTCACAAAGGGAAACGTAAACTAAACTGAATTTATATAAACAATAAGTGGATGCCATAATATAATAAACCCGACAAATCGAGACATAGAGATGTACCTTTAGACAATTTTATGACGTATTTTGTGACTTGGGAATCATAAACGGAATCTTCTATAAACTATCCTTCATTTGATATATCACAACCCAAGTGCGTCATTTGTGCATGACCTATGACCTTGTTTCACTGTCCGACTGCATATTTAAAATCAGCACTGCAGTAGCTTTTGAATGATATATTACAAGCCATATGTGACGCTTATCAAATTGGTTTAGCTTATCAGTTGACCTTGTTCCTGTGACCCCAGATAACCGATCTTCGAACTCATCCTCCGCATTGACCTAAGCTATCGATTGGTGAAATCAGAATTTCAAAAAGTCAAGCGGTTCGAAAGTTATCATGTAAACAGACAGACGACGACAGACGACAGACACGATACCAGGTCTTCTTAATATGTACCTAAAGGTACATAATATGTGGTTATTACGACATTAATTGTATCACTGTAAAGTGCAATGGTATGATGATATTTATCTCGTATCGCTTACTTCACGAGCGGGAATTTAAATAAGAAACGTGTGAACTACGAACACACATCCTTGGAAATGTAAATTTTAAAGCATCCACACACGACTATAGTCCTGATGTCAAGTCTTTTTGGTTAACAACGTGTCGATATATGTAGTATGTACCTTTCAACTTACTGGTTACACCAGAATCCTCACGACAGCGGGTTTAAAATGGAATTCTGTTTGTCCTTTGCCAGCCTAGAATGGAAAGAAGAAATTTAGTTAAAAAAACAGAAGGAACTTTTTTTATCTTTATATCTATGTATTTAGTATAAAACTGCATAAGTCGTTTCACAAACGGAAAGTCGTACTTTACTTCACTACTTGCCGCCAATTAAGAATTTTATTGTAGAATAATAAAAACAATGAAGTATAGGTGCTTTAGACAAACTCTTTCTACTGATTATTACCATATATTGGATTAAATATTTCCAAATATTTGACTGAAGAATAGTAACGGCAGTCAATATAAATCTCCAATTAATATGACTGAAGACGGATTTCAAACATAATAGGATATTATTTTGGAACGTTACGACACGTTTAAGGAGTTCGCTAAAATTATCTTGAAAATGCATTTAAATTACCGTGATTTGTTACATAAACCAAATTTGGAGTGTAAATATATTATCAGCTTCCTGTACAAAAAGTGAATAAAATATCGAATGAAATTTGTTGTTTAGCAAACTTTTTTTTTCTGTAATGCGTGTAGTAGTGCAAAATGTCGACGAACGTAAAAACCAATTCTTACTTTCACCATAACAAAGACAAAGTTTGATTACTAACCAACGAATGCAAAAAAACATAAACTGGGTTGGCTGGATCTAAAAGTTGAAAACAAGTCACAAGTGTCGTATTAGGCTATTTTGTAAAAATAAGACACTCGCTATATAAAGCGTTACGTTGTAATAAATACGTAAAGCGATCGCTCGTCTGCTCACTTCATATTACTGCTTCATTGTACTTGTTACTTTGAGGCAACATAAACTTGATTTTGAGCACGCAGTGGAAGTAAACACAAAGTAAAAACAAAATGATACCATTTAAAATGAGCATTTGAATAATCCATGTTGCTGATTTCAAGGAATAAGAATATGTATGCATGCAAATTGCTTTGAACTTGAGTTGGAAAAACTCACCAAAGAGAAAGTTCCTTGTGTTTTCTTCTCTTTCCAATGGGATCAAACACATGTGCCAGTTGTCTTCTGTGCAATGTGCATACAAAGCAGAAGATCACATTTGCATTGAATAATTGAAGGATGCGACATTTTACTGCGTACAAGAATGAAACAAACGAAAGTTTTCAGAGAAAGTGAACTGCCCCTCCGGTGACATTTCTGAGCTTAGAAGTCTGAAAGAAAAGTTTGGGACACTTAACTCAGTCTTTTTGCTCATCGACAACAACTTTACAATGTGTTTCCAACATATTATGTGCAATAAATTCAAAAGTCTTTTTAGTTCAGCGTCAGCTATGATTTGCAAAATAGATTTAAATAGCATAAATTAAGCAGATTTGAAATGAAAAAGTTAGATATAATTGTAAATCAGTTAAAACTAACTCCTTATACTCGCAAGTCGTAGCATTACTGCGCTGGTTACGAATGGCTCGCTTTTACTTTGACGCTACTGCTCGTGGGAATTAAAGGATACATTTCCAGCTGAGTTAGAAAGCCATATGCATGCAGTAGTTGTAGCACAGTATTGAGACTTTCAGAAATAAAAAGAAAGTCAGGGTATGATAATTTTATAAGCCCCTGGTGCAACGTGTCATGTGATCCGGTTAAAGTCGCACTGACTTGTCACACTTTGACATGTTTTGGTGGTTGCATGTGAAAATAAATTACTTGGATTATCACACGTTTTTTGGAGTGGAATGGCAGGTGGTATCGTAAGTTGTTAGAAATACGTGCATATATTCTTTTGGAAGGCTAACATCAAGGGGGATCAAAATTTTATGGTTGTCAAAGTAGTCCATTATTTGAGTTTTTGATTATTAATTTTGAAAATAAATAATATGCCATCCAGAAGTTTTAAACAATAGGTATAAATTACTGTAAGTGTTAGATAAAACAGCTTTCACGATATATGTATAGACTAAATCCTCCTCAATCCGGAACCTCATATCACGAAAAAATTGTTTATCTTTAAATTTTTCACGTTGAATATACTCATAAAGTTACATTAATTCACCAGTTTATAAGGGTCAAAGTTAAAAGGTTTCCGAGATATTGCCCAATTTTGTTCACAAACTACACAATTACTTCAAACCACGGTTGTGGAGAGTCGGTAATAGATAATTGCTTGATTTCTTTTGCACACAAAAGTTAACAAGTTTTCCCAGCACGGTTTTTCTTGTTTTGTCGAAATTCTAACCCATTTTGCCTACAGAGTGCTTCAAACTTATTACTCCTATTTTATGCACCGTTTCCACGCTGGGCAAAAGAATACGCAAGGAAACGCAATTTTTTTAAAATCTCAAATTAGGTGTTTTTAGATACAGATAAAAAATAATGCACACCAAATTTGGAATCTATGCATAAAAGTAAACGTAAGACCTCATCTTAACAAACATTAAAACAATGTTTAGATTGCGTTTTGAAAAATTATTTTTTGGTCAGCGTGGTAACGGTGCAAAAAATTGTTGTAGTAAGTTTGAAACAATCTGTAGGCAAAACGGGTTAGAATTTCGACAAAACAAGAAAAACCATGTTGGGGAAAGTTGTTAGCTTTTCTATGCAAAAGAAATCAAGTAGTTATCAATTACCGTCTCTCCACAACCGTGGTTTGAAGGAATTATGTAATTTGAGGACAAAATTGGTGATATCTCGGAAACTCTTCAACTTTGACTCATAAAAACTAGTGAATTAATGTAACTTTAAGAGTATATTCAACGTGTAAAATTTGAAGAAAAACTATTTTTTCGTGATATGAGGTTCCGGATTGAGGAGGAATTAGTCTATAGGTTATATAAAAACCCGTGTTCGATGCTGCAGACTTTGATTGTGGTATGTAATAGAGGTAGGACAAACCCGCTTGCAAAAGCAAGCATCCATGGGCGCTTGCGAATACCCATGGGTATGGGCAAGCCTTGCAAATTGCTGCAAGCGCAAGCACAAGCAAGCGTGCATGATAAAAATCTGCAAGCGCTTGCGAATACCCAAGGGTACTTACTGTCGTTAATTTTCCATACAAAATGTCCTTTTTAATATGTTACAACCTCAAAAATTGTAACATTTTATTACCCAAAGCAAAGAAATTATATATACTCACTAGAACGGCTATTCATAACGTAAGAGATAGGGAGATGGTTGTGATTCGACTAAGCCCATAAGCAAAGCATTAATAGATAACTTTGTTTCGTTAACTACTAAAAGTTTACATTGTAAACCCGCCTTACGGTTCTCTATTTTAATTTGACAAAATCACAAAATTTTTGCCCGATAGCCGATCTCTTCTATCTCTGGTTCGGTCGTAGCTTCTACATAGAGAAATGTACGGAAGAATGTTACTATGACGTGACACATGACATGATCATGATTTATTTACCAATGCAGACAATTGGCCCCCTTCTTCCATTTTTGTCCCTGGTAACATTTAATGTCGTGCAATCAATCAAAAACGAGTACAACCAGCATATGTGTAGTCGGAAGCCGGACCAAATATAATATTTGTATCTTTATCTAAACTCGCAAAGTCCTTTCTTTGTAACATTTCTATTAGTAAATTTGGTTATCCGGAAAACAGATCTTTTGAGCGTACAGTCGTTAGTTAGTCGCAAAATTGACAGCTGTATTGATTGCGTGTATACTGCAAGACTTTTATACAAAAATATTTTGTATATGAAAAGAACACTTCCCACTGTCCATGGCCATTTGTATATTCTATTATTATTATTATTATTATTACTATTTATCCAGTTTTTTTAATCAACCATCTTCCCACGTCAATGCCATTGATACAAAATATATTTGCATGACATTGACATTTCACTTAAAAAAGGTATAAAGATTCATCCGTGTGTCTCAATCAGTTTCAGTTTGTTTGCTGTTTGAGTTTAATTCTCTTTAAAAGTCTAGCCCTTTGAGCAGGTTTTCAAAATGTTGAAATTCCTTACCTCCATCATTATTGCAAGCTGGTTCTGTCTCCATCTGGTCAAAGGGCAATATTGTGACTCTGCATGTCTCGCAGAAATTGAAGGGGCAAAATCCTACACAAGTGAGTTCACAATCCGTATACAAAACCAATTGGTTATGAAATTATTGTTTTTCACTTTGATTCTTGGTTTACAGCTTCACTTCATGACAATACAAACGCGGAGATTGACCGACTGGTCCTTCGAATAACTGATTTAGAAACGAAGCAAAAAACATACGATGCTATTCTTGACCGTGTTGTCAACTTAGAATTCGACTTGATCAATAACATTACCAAGCTGGACAAAAGGATTGGAGATGATATTACCTACGTTTTCAGTGAAATTGACAAAGTAAGGGACCGAGTGTCAGCTCTAGAGTCAAATGAGATTGCTGACGATTTTGCATTTGCAGACCTATCCTTCCAAGTTTCCAATTTGGAGAAAAATTTAAAGGGAAATACAACCCAGCTCTCGAACCAGATCACTAATGAAATCGTTGGTTTGAATACCATCCTCTCCGATTATATAGCTAGCGTGAATAGAGATCTCAATTCAAGAATTGACAAGGTTCAAGCTTCAATACCTTCAACATTCCCTGGTAATCCAAATCCACCTACAACCCCTGTTGGAAGCGCCATGGATGTATTCTACAACTTGACGAGGAGAATAGACAACCTGGAATTTGGAAAGATTTCTAATTTATCAGCAGATAACAATATTTGGAGGCAAAACTTCCGAGTTGTAAATGCAACTTTTGAGAAACTCAAGAAAAATAATGTTTGGACTAATGGAGGATAGGAGTATGCCCACACATATGCTCATTTTTATTTATCGAAATAAATTATTTAGAAGACAAAACAATGAATTAAAAAACGCATCCCGGGCTCAGCCTAATATGCAAATTGATCAATTGATCAATCCACTTGATCAATTTAATTTTCCTGCATTTTTTTTTCAAAGCTAAAGTTCACCAAATATATCATACATTTCATACTTTGTGCACCTTATTTAAATTAGCCTTTCTATTTTAAACAAAACATGGGTAACTACCTAAATTAATTTTGAATTAGCAAAAATCTGTATTTCCATGCAAATTTGACAGTTTAAAAGACTGCAACAGCCATGAAAAAGAGCAGGTAGCAACACATGCTACTTTTCGTGTAGTTTCATATCGCTCAACTTCACGTCCATGTTTCATATACTTACTCATTACATTTTCATTTACATACTGAGTAAAAATGAGGACCGGAAAGGTATTTCCAACAATGTCTTGGATTTCCAAAATTTTTGGCTCAAATATACTACCTTGTAAGTTGTATACACACGCCAAATTATAGCCCCCTACTCGTACCCGGGACGGAGTTACATGGTGTAAAGTGTGAAATTGGTTAAATCACCAAATGTGTGTAACTCAATAACGGTGCATGCTAGCGACCTAATTCTTGATGAGGTAGAAAGAACACAAAATTCTAAGATACCCGTTAGTTTTTGTTTTTAAAATTTGTTCATTTTTGGTGACGAATCGGGTCAATATAAAATTTCCTAAAAATTCACAACTATTTCAACAACTGTAGTATCTGAAGGCATGCGACGTCGTCAGTTTTGTCGCAAGAAATGACCAAATTTCAAAAACGAAAACAAACGTGTATCTCAGAATTTTGTGTTCTTTCTACTTAAACAAGAATTAGGTCGCTAGCATGCACCGTTATTGAGTTACACACATTTGGTGATTTAACCAATTTCACACTTTACACCATGTAACTCCGTCCCGGGTACGAGTAGGGGGCTATAATTCGGCCTGTGTATACAACTTACAAGGTAGTATATTTGAGCCAAAAATTTCGGAAATCCAAGACAGTTGGAAATACCTTTCCGGTCCTTAAAATATTACCTCTACTCTTACTTGAACATGTTCATAAAAAATTCTAAATAAAGAGGTACAAAATATCTTCCATGTTAAAAAAGTCTTTTGGAATAATATCTACTAATAAATTAAGGTAGTTGGTTAAAAACTAGACCTTTTCCCATCATAAAACTTTTCCAATACTACTAAACCTAGTAAACAGGTAAAAAATATACATGTATATGTATGTATGTAAAAAATGTACATCCCCTAGAAGACAACATTTTCTCTTGCCAAAAAATACAGAGTACATTTTATAACATACGCTTCCCTTCCTAATTTACCGTATTTTGGGCATTTCAAGTAAAGGTTTTAATGCACATTTAGAAATCACGAGGAATCATAAGCAACTACCATCCAACCGATCACGTGTACCTTTCATGACCAAAATTTGAGGTATCTATTTGATGTAAAAGTCAGTATTGTTTTTAAAACAAACATATATTTTGGCATGTTTTGAAACTATTCGTCGCATTTTAAATTATTAAGGTACTTAGAACCAGGACTCCTACCGTTTACATACTTTCAAACTCGAGTTTTCTTGAGTGTGGTATGCGCTTCGTTAAATATTTTAACGACGGCACAAATCAAACGAATTTTTTAGGTCAACACGTCTATACAGAGAATACCACAAGAAAGTCATAGTTTTTTCAGTATTATAGAAATTGGAGCTTTTAGCGAGTACCGTTTGTATGTATCATCTTATCATGAAGTCGCATTATATTTTGGCTGCTTCCAAAATCGGGTACTTATTGATTATCCGAAGTAAAAAGTACAGGATTTTACCAAGTCTTCAACATTCCCATTTGCGATAAAGGGGTATACATATGCAAAGCCTTCGTTAGTAGTACAAGTATGTCTTAAAATCTCATTAGTTCCCAAACGTTCATTACCTCTTAGGAATAAATTTCTATTGAATTCTTCAGACTGTTTATAAGTGTTACCTTATAATATTACTGTTATGTAGAAGATTGAATATCCCACCATTGAAATCAAAGCTAAGATTTATTCAAAATGGCACAGGAATCTCTAACTGAAGCTGCAATGCTTCAGCAGTTTCTGTTCGGGTACATGTATCCACTACCATTAAAATTAGGAAAAAGTTTCGATGAGCTCATCATATTGAAGCCCTTTTACAAATGGATTCCTTGGACAATTGCATACCTTTACTTTATCCCTGTTATCATGGTTCTCTACACGAACATCATTCTATTTCAATTTTCGCCCTTTCCTGATAGATATATACGGCTTGACACCCTTCTAAACTTCATTGCAGGTTCAATATTCTTTGCCGCTTTTTTCTCCGTTCAAAAGCTATTTAAGGAACGTGCCGTTCTAAGCACTTTTAACGGAATTGCAAGGATGGTAAAAGACCTTATAAATGGTAAAAATTTATGATTCCGCATATATATAATATGATACGAATATTAAAACGTAATGATTCTAATATTTTTTTCCAGATTATCCAATAACCAAAAACGCCAACAATGTGCTTACCATGTCGATCAAGGCTATTATTATATTTTTATTTTTGTTACCTTGTCTTGTTTTCATCCTTATTCCAATAGACTATGACGGGTTGTACTACATTTTAGAGCGAATTCTACCTGATCCCTTTTATCGAGACAGGAGTACCATTCTAATTTCCATGCTACTTCGTATCGCATTCATTGTGCCTGCAGTAATAGAAGTAGCTAGAATTTTATCCTTCGCGCTGATAGTTTTAACGATTACCATTGAAAGTGTACACAAAATAACTAGAGTAATGAATGAGTCTTTAAACCATTCGGTTTCCAAATTTTATTCGGTACACATTAGATTTATTCTTTTGTATAAAATGGGAGAGGAGTTTTTAAACTTTGTGGTTTGGATAGGTCTTACCTCCCTATTTTGGGCTTTGGTAACCTGTACTTGGATAGTTATTAAGGGGCGCCATCAACTTCCAGTTGTTATTCATACCTTTATATTCACATTGGTTTTAATTATATTTATATTCCAACTAGTAATTATTCCCAAAGTTGCAAATACAGCTGATAACTTGCAGAGCCTTAGGAATCGATGTGTGAGAATGGCCGGTTTGTCGAATTTTGGAACACATACTCGGCATGCAAAAGTTACGCTGATGAGGGCTAAGGCAGTTATCCCAATAAGGATTCCTTACGGCCCGTTCTGGATAATTGATTTGAACTTTGTGATGGAATATTTGTATTTAGTAACACTTCGCATGTTTGATGCACTGCTAATTGTTGACTTTTAGGAATTTGGATCCGTTTTTGCGTCTATTGGAATATTTATAAAATTCGTATAATGTTTAATTTGCAAGTCCGACCTGTTCTGTACTAAGTAGTAGCTTTCATTTTCATTTCATCTAACTAGCACATTTAACAAATCAATAATTTACTTAAACGAGCAAAGCTGGGCCCTGTGTTGGATTTAAGTTGTTGTTTGATTCTGGATTTTATGCAGTGTAAAAAATGAGCCGTTTTAAACTTCAAAATATGCATACAGAGGCTATTTTAGCCTGACTACACCCTGGAAAGCAATTTTACCAGTTTTCCTTTTAAATTTAAATGATGAAATAAACTTTCAATTATAGCTAACTTTTAATACTGCCATAGAATAGACTAGTTTCATAAGCTTTTTAAAGTCAATTTTTTTTTCATTTAATTTATATAATAAATCTAATCAGTAATAAATCGTATTTTTCTTAGTAAATTGTCTGGTATGGTCTACTTGAACGTCCGGCCTGGATATCTATGGTACCTGTGAAGAGCCAAGTCCTAAAGTCTACCCGACGATAGCGCTCACTTCCTAAAATGTTAAATGGTATATCCTGACTCGATGGATTGACAATGAAAGTAAAAAGATAATACTTGTCAAGGATTAAGTCTAAAATAAGGAACTATCGATAAACGATTTAATGGTTCATGTCCAGATTTTATTAATGACAAGAATCACTACAAGTACAACAGTCAAGTTAGACTAACAGAGGAATCTAAATGACTGGCTAGAAACTAACAAGAGGAAAACTCAACCGAACAGGTCGAGTCCAAAAGTAAGAATGAGCATGAGAAGAAAATCTCTGCTCCAACAAAAGAACAAAAACGTAATTTTATCCACCGAAGCGGCAATTTCAAATTAAGGGAAAAATAAACAAAGGGATAAATTAACATTACATACTCTACTTTTCTCCACTTTTCACAGTACCTGCTTCAATACTAGGACTGTCTCTGTACATACAAGTGGTATATAGTGTCTACAAAAACTGGATCATCATGTTTTCGCATGGCTGCAGAATCTTCTGTTTTGCGGTTGTGAGATCACCGGAAGAAAAATTGGGAATACATAGGGTAAATGGG
>JAQGAP010001872.1:0-17538 GCA_034697805.1 Orchesella bifasciata | reverse complement strand
GACTCAACCCGTGTTCACCGCCCAATCTTTTGATTCCATTCACAACGTGCGGAAAACCAAACTCAACTGCAGCTTATAAATTAGTCGAAGGCTTTACGTTTTCGGTAGTAAATGGAATATTATGGAAAGCTATTATAGAAGCGGGTGTTTTCTGTGTCATTCACGTATTTGCAGGATGTGTATGTCAGATTACAGGAATCAAAGCCATTGGAAAGTAAGCGTTAGAAAATATAAGATAATCATTAAAGACCTTTGTTAAAAAAATAAACAAGCAATTTTTGAAATTTTAGATTTGTCAGCAGATCGTATGGAATTAACATATTGGCTTACAGAAGGATCCAAATTTTGAGTATATTATTTAACGAGTCTCACTCTCCGATGCTTTTTCCGGGGCTAATTGGTTCCAGTATGTTGCAGACCTGCATGTTATACATACTGTTTCGAATGGGAACCTCGTCGTTGGTTAGTGTTCCACTTGCCGTAAAAGTGTGGGACGGAATGATGGCAGTAGAAATGGTTGTGGTTATGCTATACGTGGCTGGGTCTGCTGGTACTTTGCACACAGAGTATATGGAAGGTAAAAAGCGTGCAATGAAAAGTGTTGCATGGAAAACGCCGTATGAAAGTAGTCGAGCAATCACCTGGGTCAAAACTCAAAGGTTGTTCATACGGTCTTGTGCACCTGTTAAAGTTTCTTTCGGTCCTTGCAATTTTATTGATAGGACTACACCCCTTATCTTTCTGGAATTTTCTTTTAGCCGTCTGGTAGATTTATTATTGCTTGGTAAAGATGAATAAATTTGAGTAATTTCAAGTTTATTTTTACTCAGGAAATTTTAGACATGACAAAAGCATTTAAGAATGTTATCGAAGTCCGTTAAATTTTAAGATCTCCTTTAAGCAGCTGGCGCAGCGATAGGACGTTGGATATTTCTATTTCTCCTATTCCTGTTCCCTCCGTCGTAAATGTTTAGGAAGTCTTCATCCCACAGTTCCCAATTGGGCTCATCCTATTTAGAAAAAGAAAAGTTTACAGATTAGAGCTTTCTCTAACTTGGCAGCAATGTCGAGTAGAGTAGATTACTATAATTCCTTACCAGTAGTACTCTTAATGGTGACAGCCATATAAGCAGAAAAGTAAAGGCACATATTGTAAAGAACTTGCATTGAACTAGAACACCTTCTAAGAAACATTCCAAACCTTTTTTATGGGAATATGCCATCGTTAGGAAAGCGTTTGTTAGCCAAATGAAAGTTAACCAAACTATCACCCACACAATATGCATGTCACGGGCGGTATGTAAGCAGTTTGTATTATACAAACTAGTCTTTATGGACCCAGCTGCAAAAATATTATACTTAGAAGTTGCATATAGTCTAGTCGGATTGCTATAAAGTATGCATATAGTTTTGTGTGTAGAAATCGGCAAGGTTAGTTAACAATACAAGGACGTGAAACAGAATAAAATGAGAAAGTTAGGAGAACTACGCTTCTCCTCTTAAATTATTGTATTGTTAAAGAACTAATTGGGAGTTTTAGGTTGCCAAATCTGTAAACCTTTTGTTATATAATATTTATAAATATTGAAATATTGATGCATAAAAATTAAATATTTTTAGTAAAACAATAAAAATTTGCTACAATTGCTAAGATTTATATTTTACAATAATTTTTACACATCAAGTAAAATTCGAAGTGCAAGATTTTAAGACACATTGGTTACTCAACCCGAGATTTAAACACTAGAAAAGCAGTCCGTTGTAAGCAGAACCTTAAGAAGGATGGTGCTCTTTCTCTGTTAACAACATGAAATGGACCGCTATGCATACACAATCGTGGAAGGGATTTAATATACCTTCGAAGAGCACCATCAGTATGCACCGGCCACTTTTTATGAAAAATAAGAAAACTCTGGGAGCATAACATTCCTCTGCTTATTACATCAAGTACCATAAAGAAAAACGAAACAACTATGATCATCACAAGGATCGAAAATATGTAGAGTAACTTAGGTACACCATCATCGGCCATAACTGTAGTGTATAAAGATGCAATTGTCAAGGAAGTTGACACAAACTGAATGGATGGCAGCATGAATGCTTGAGTATACTCATTTAGAATTTTGGTGAACGCCTGACATTTTCTGTACAACCTAACGAGTGACCACAACTGTTCATTTGAGGTGTCAACTGATACATTTCTACATGAAGAATTTAAAATTACCAAGCTATCAATCCAAATTTGAATGGAGATGCCAGCCAATACGGCGTAACTTCCCCAAACAATGAAAATTATTTCTAAAAGGCAGAACTCTATTATGTAAGAAATAAACTGGAACCAGGTGCTGGAACAAGATGCTGGATACAAGTAGGCGATACTGCTAGAAGAAAATTGGAATAAAAAATGTAAGAAGGGGAAATATCGGTGGGATGATCAATGAAGTAAGCATTGCTGCTACTGTACAGGGCAATTCAACCGAGAGGAACCGTTTACGTTGCTTCGAATCCGACAAAGAGGCTGAAGCTGTAATATTTACATTTACAAAGTTACAACACTTCAAAACATATATTACGAGAGAATGTTTCACGACTTACGTTTTTTCTTGAAAATGTGTTCAAATGTTTTCACGCTTTTGAAAAGTTGAAGAGTTGTAGTTTTGGCTAAAAATGTAGCAGGAACCATAACTATTCCAGCACAATGAAAAGTTGTAGAAATTGTGTTTAGAATGAGGAATGAAAGCTGGTCATCCCCACTTAACATTACAAAACAAAAATGGATGCAAGAAAAGGAATAAGTCAAAAGCAGTAGAGAAAAAATTAGCTTCAATCTAAAATGGTACGATTTAGACTGGACGATTGTTAAAGTATTTAGCTTCGAATCCCAAATAAAAGGCAGAAGATTGAAAACGTTGGCTACTCGAAGTTGAATTTTTAAACAATCTAAGCTCAATGAATGAACCATTGTATGAATTATTTTACAATGATACTTGATATAACGATGAAATAGTTTACGTGGCCAGAAGTATTCAGCTAACTAAAGAAGTTTGTATAATGTACATCAGAGTTATTTAAAACTAGATAATATGTTTGTCCAAATGTCCTTTTTGTAATTATCGCTTCATCACTTTTCAAATAGGGCGGGCGGTTTGATGTTCCCGAAAATTGCTTTAATGTCTAGCAGTCCCGGATTGTGTCACAAATAGTTGTTAGACATTTAGCGTGGGTTAAAGTATAATAAAACTATGATATTAATATTTACACATTTAAGGTACATTAGTGTAAACATATAGAATAAATAAGGTTAAAGGTTTGGAACGGTAATTGGAATAAATTTTGCCTATGGAACTTAATTAAAATCTATATGAAAACAGGTCCAATCAGTTTTTCTTGCAAAATCCAATTATCTAAATTTATTACAAAAGCGTCAAGAAATGACGAAATAAACTGAGCGAGAGTACACGAATCTCTCAAATGTCCTATTTGTATATTTAGTATTATAAAACCAGAGTTAGTTGACGGAGAATGCATCCCTATATTCAATGCATTGGCTTATTATTTGCCCAACCAATACTATTGGCACGGGGGTTCCAGGTTGTATCCATAGCTTTTAAAATTGTCGGAAATTGTTTACATTTTTCAATTATGTACGAAATAAATACTGAAAAATTATATCTAATCTTTATGTAGATGACAAACCTTGCTTTTAAAACTATCCCTACATGTAATTCTTAACGTTAGTTGCCGAATGGAAACTGATGGTTTTAAAGTTAATTTACGACGATTCAAATTCTCAGCAAATTTCATAGTGAAATAAATCTATACATTATACAAACAATTGAGTATGATACGCATTTTAGTAATGACGTATAAATACTTTGTGGCGTTTCCAAAATCCCACGTATCTGAAAAATTTTCTTTCAAAGCACATTAGCAGGTAAATATATATAATTTAATTCTCAGAATACAAGTTGGCTCATAAACCAAATAATGTGAAAAAGGTATATCTAAATGTAAATGAGAGCATGCATAATGAAGGTTGAGTAAATCAACGAATAAGGTAATTTTTGAGAACATGTTCATTTTAAAGATAAGTATTAGTATCTTGTGAATAAACTACGTTTTATTATTACGTCATAATTTTACGGGGAGGAGATTTGATTTTCTGAATCAGACTGAAAACGGTTAATCATTTTTAACTCCCGTGGCAGCAGAATCGTGTATCTATAAAATATTCGATAAGCCGTAATCATCTTGCTCCACCAATTTACTGAAAAGTGTGGGTGGGCGTCCCTTAAAATTTAATTTATTAATCGATAGGAACTTATAGGAAAATTTTAACGTGAAGCTTTTTGACAGTCCCAACGCTTTATAGTTACTTTCCATCGGCAAATTAAAATATTGGATACAACTCCGATAGCAATAACGTCGAGGTTTATCGTTTGGTATATCACCGTTATTTTGCTGATATTTTGATATTTTGTACAAATACAATTACAGCTCGGCATTTGAAATATATATTTTAGGAAACAAAAATTTGTTGATCCAATTGAGGTATTCAGAAGACAAATTTTAATTTATCGCTTTAAAACACTTTGCAAATATAATAAACTGAAAGCTTTGAATTCGACCCAAAACAACAAAACTAGTTTTCTTCGAATTTGAAGTATACCATTGATTAATGATATTATTATTGTGACCTTAATAGTCAGGCACAAAATCGTCTTGATAGAACATTCCATTTCAGTTAACAATTCAACACCGCTTTGAACATGATTGAGTTTCATGGATTTCTTTCTAGTTGTTTGAAAATTCACAGAAGTGGCTATCGTGTTCCATGTTTTCCATTTAGATGGGGAAAAGTGACAAAAAGTGACAGCTACAAAATCGGAGTTCAGAGACGGAAGTATTGGAAAGCTTGGGTGGGTATGTTATGGCTCTTGAGCATCCTCAACATCTATTCACTTCGTCAATATAGAATGGAAAAAGATATCTCAAAGTTCAGTTTTGGAATGCTGAGCGTTGGTGCTTTAACAGTGGGTCCAGCTATTTTGATGTGGTTATCAATAAAAGCAGAGCCAACGGTCATGTTTCTAAACGGACTTATGGATATGGAGCGTTATCTGGAAAGAAATAGTATGCACATATTTTATAAAATTCCTGATGAAATTTTTTAAACCCAAACATGTCTTGTTTTTTGTTAGATCTTCTGAGTACTGATTACCAAGTAAAATTTGGACAACACATGTGTAAACTATTCGTAATTGTTGCTAAAGTAACTCCCTGGACGCTCGGAGCAGGGTCAGTCCTCATGCCTTGCTCACCACCCAATTTTTTTGTACCCCTTGTCCAACATTGTAGAAAGCTGACGCTTTGGAAAATTCCGGAATCACTTTTGATTTTCATTTCAAATGTTATAATCTGGAAAGCTGTGATCCAGTCGGGGATCCTCGCATCTATTCACATACTTCTTGGATGTATTTGTCAAGCAACTGTTCTAAAAGCGTGTTTCAAATCGGGCGAGAAACTTATGCCTATCTACAGAAGAATTCATATTCTGAACGAATTGTTTAATGAGTCTCATGTTGGAGTTTTATTTGCAGTTCTCTTTGCTTTCAGTCTTGCGCTTACTTCTTTACCATATGTTTTGTTTAGAACACTGACACCTTCTGCGGCTATACATGTCCATTTTGTAGTGAAGATTTGGAACGTACTAATGGTTTCTGTGTCGGTTCTGACAATCCTGTTTGTTTATGGAAATGCTGGGTCGTTGCATGGAGCGAGCAAGAAATATTTACAGAAAGCTGCTAGTACCTTAGCTTCTGAAGTAGTAGGTACAAAAAAAGAGTTAAAAATACAAAAGTTGTATATTCGGTCTTGTCGCCCGGTCAAGGTTGCAGTGGGAACAAGTAATTTTGTGGAAAATAGTACACCTTTAATGTTTCTTGACTTTTCAATAAATCGATTCGTTGACCTGTTGCTGTTGGAGAATAAAATGTAGGTTATGGTCCTGGCGTTTATAAAATATGTACATTTAATAGCTATAAACACCATAGCGATAATATAAATTATAAAATAAACGTTGTAGATCGTATTAGACTATTCCATTTTGTAAGTTATCAGAATGTTTGCGATTGCTTAATATAAGTAGTAGTATTATTATTGCTAATTCTGCCTAAACGGAATATGCGGTTATGCTTCAAGCTGGTAGCAAGAAAGAATGATTGAAATAGAAAAATTTTATGTTAAGGACAAGCTAACATATTTCTGTGTAATAATAAATCGTAGATAATTATTTACTAACAAAATTGATGATACGTCTTTTTAGTTGTTGGGAAGTGTCCGCAAAGTATTTATTTGCGACTCAAAAATTACAATTATTATATATTATTGGTTTGATTAAGGCACAGTTTCATCTCAAGACATTTTTAAGCTGCTGGAGGGGCGCCGTTGTAGTCCCTTCGTTGAAATCCCATTTGAATAAATTCGTCGCGATCACCTTCGTTTTCCGGATTCCCAAAATCATCATCATCGTAGTTTGTTGGAAGTAAGCCATTCTGTAAAACAAATTCAAAGTATGCATAATATTTAGTTAAAATAGAAAATCAAGTAAGTATGCTTATTTAATTTGCTACACTTACCAAAACTAGGCCCAATGGTGACATCATTACAATCAACAGCATGACTAACAACACTGCACCAACAGTTGACAAAAGTACTATCAGGATTGATACAAATTGGTAAAAAACGGATATCGCTTGTTGCATTTGTAGCCCCAGGCTTGACATAATTACTGCCATTATAACGGCTTAAAATTTCTTCAATTAAAATTAAAACAGTGATTGTACCCTGTGCGTTTTTAGGTTTCAATGTTGATGAAGTCTTGAATGAAAACTATAAATTTTGCCTATGGAACTTAATTAAAATCTATATGAAAACAGGTCCAATCAGTTTTTCTTGCAAAATCCAATTATCTAAATTTATTACAAAAGCGTCAAGAAATGACGAAATAAACTGAGCGAGAGTACACGAATCTCTCAAATGTCCTATTTGTATATTTAGTATTATAAAACCAGAGTTAGTTGACGGAGAATGCATCCCTATATTCAATGCATTGGCTTATTATTTGCCCAACCAATACTATTGGCACGGGGGTTCCAGGTTGTATCCATAGCTTTTAAAATTGTCGGAAATTGTTTACATTTTTCAATTATGTACGAAATAAATACTGAAAAATTATATCTAATCTTTATGTAGATGACAAACCTTGCTTTTAAAACTATCCCTACATGTAATTCTTAACGTTAGTTGCCGAATGGAAACTGATGGTTTTAAAGTTAATTTACGACGATTCAAATTCTCAGCAAATTTCATAGTGAAATAAATCTATACATTATACAAACAATTGAGTATGATACGCATTTTAGTAATGACGTATAAATACTTTGTGGCGTTTCCAAAATCCCACGTATCTGAAAAATTTTCTTTCAAAGCACATTAGCAGGTAAATATATATAATTTAATTCTCAGAATACAAGTTGGCTCATAAACCAAATAATGTGAAAAAGGTATATCTAAATGTAAATGAGAGCATGCATAATGAAGGTTGAGTAAATCAACGAATAAGGTAATTTTTGAGAACATGTTCATTTTAAAGATAAGTATTAGTATCTTGTGAATAAACTACGTTTTATTATTACGTCATAATTTTACGGGGAGGAGATTTGATTTTCTGAATCAGACTGAAAACGGTTAATCATTTTTAACTCCCGTGGCAGCAGAATCGTGTATCTATAAAATATTCGATAAGCCGTAATCATCTTGCTCCACCAATTTACTGAAAAGTGTGGGTGGGCGTCCCTTAAAATTTAATTTATTAATCGATAGGAACTTATAGGAAAATTTTAACGTGAAGCTTTTTGACAGTCCCAACGCTTTATAGTTACTTTCCATCGGCAAATTAAAATATTGGATACAACTCCGATAGCAATAACGTCGAGGTTTATCGTTTGGTATATCACCGTTATTTTGCTGATATTTTGATATTTTGTACAAATACAATTACAGCTCGGCATTTGAAATATATATTTTAGGAAACAAAAATTTGTTGATCCAATTGAGGTATTCAGAAGACAAATTTTAATTTATCGCTTTAAAACACTTTGCAAATATAATAAACTGAAAGCTTTGAATTCGACCCAAAACAACAAAACTAGTTTTCTTCGAATTTGAAGTATACCATTGATTAATGATATTATTATTGTGACCTTAATAGTCAGGCACAAAATCGTCTTGATAGAACATTCCATTTCAGTTAACAATTCAACACCGCTTTGAACATGATTGAGTTTCATGGATTTCTTTCTAGTTGTTTGAAAATTCACAGAAGTGGCTATCGTGTTCCATGTTTTCCATTTAGATGGGGAAAAGTGACAAAAAGTGACAGCTACAAAATCGGAGTTCAGAGACGGAAGTATTGGAAAGCTTGGGTGGGTATGTTATGGCTCTTGAGCATCCTCAACATCTATTCACTTCGTCAATATAGAATGGAAAAAGATATCTCAAAGTTCAGTTTTGGAATGCTGAGCGTTGGTGCTTTAACAGTGGGTCCAGCTATTTTGATGTGGTTATCAATAAAAGCAGAGCCAACGGTCATGTTTCTAAACGGACTTATGGATATGGAGCGTTATCTGGAAAGAAATAGTATGCACATATTTTATAAAATTCCTGATGAAATTTTTTAAACCCAAACATGTCTTGTTTTTTGTTAGATCTTCTGAGTACTGATTACCAAGTAAAATTTGGACAACACATGTGTAAACTATTCGTAATTGTTGCTAAAGTAACTCCCTGGACGCTCGGAGCAGGGTCAGTCCTCATGCCTTGCTCACCACCCAATTTTTTTGTACCCCTTGTCCAACATTGTAGAAAGCTGACGCTTTGGAAAATTCCGGAATCACTTTTGATTTTCATTTCAAATGTTATAATCTGGAAAGCTGTGATCCAGTCGGGGATCCTCGCATCTATTCACATACTTCTTGGATGTATTTGTCAAGCAACTGTTCTAAAAGCGTGTTTCAAATCGGGCGAGAAACTTATGCCTATCTACAGAAGAATTCATATTCTGAACGAATTGTTTAATGAGTCTCATGTTGGAGTTTTATTTGCAGTTCTCTTTGCTTTCAGTCTTGCGCTTACTTCTTTACCATATGTTTTGTTTAGAACACTGACACCTTCTGCGGCTATACATGTCCATTTTGTAGTGAAGATTTGGAACGTACTAATGGTTTCTGTGTCGGTTCTGACAATCCTGTTTGTTTATGGAAATGCTGGGTCGTTGCATGGAGCGAGCAAGAAATATTTACAGAAAGCTGCTAGTACCTTAGCTTCTGAAGTAGTAGGTACAAAAAAAGAGTTAAAAATACAAAAGTTGTATATTCGGTCTTGTCGCCCGGTCAAGGTTGCAGTGGGAACAAGTAATTTTGTGGAAAATAGTACACCTTTAATGTTTCTTGACTTTTCAATAAATCGATTCGTTGACCTGTTGCTGTTGGAGAATAAAATGTAGGTTATGGTCCTGGCGTTTATAAAATATGTACATTTAATAGCTATAAACACCATAGCGATAATATAAATTATAAAATAAACGTTGTAGATCGTATTAGACTATTCCATTTTGTAAGTTATCAGAATGTTTGCGATTGCTTAATATAAGTAGTAGTATTATTATTGCTAATTCTGCCTAAACGGAATATGCGGTTATGCTTCAAGCTGGTAGCAAGAAAGAATGATTGAAATAGAAAAATTTTATGTTAAGGACAAGCTAACATATTTCTGTGTAATAATAAATCGTAGATAATTATTTACTAACAAAATTGATGATACGTCTTTTTAGTTGTTGGGAAGTGTCCGCAAAGTATTTATTTGCGACTCAAAAATTACAATTATTATATATTATTGGTTTGATTAAGGCACAGTTTCATCTCAAGACATTTTTAAGCTGCTGGAGGGGCGCCGTTGTAGTCCCTTCGTTGAAATCCCATTTGAATAAATTCGTCGCGATCACCTTCGTTTTCCGGATTCCCAAAATCATCATCATCGTAGTTTGTTGGAAGTAAGCCATTCTGTAAAACAAATTCAAAGTATGCATAATATTTAGTTAAAATAGAAAATCAAGTAAGTATGCTTATTTAATTTGCTACACTTACCAAAACTAGGCCCAATGGTGACATCATTACAATCAACAGCATGACTAACAACACTGCACCAACAGTTGACAAAAGTACTATCAGGATTGATACAAATTGGTAAAAAACGGATATCGCTTGTTGCATTTGTAGCCCCAGGCTTGACATAATTACTGCCATTATAACGGCTTAAAATTTCTTCAATTAAAATTAAAACAGTGATTGTACCCTGTGCGTTTTTAGGTTTCAATGTTGATGAAGTCTTGAATGAAAACTATAAATTTTGATTGCATATGTACTGTACATTATGTCAAAGTAGGTCGTATCATGTTGAGGTTCTAAGAAGACTTTGAATAGAATATTGATTCTTGGAATTCTAATACAATTATTGCAATCCAGAAAGAATTTTAGTCTAAGCAAATGCAGTACTGCGGTCGTTGACGTATGCAATAACATAGATTATGCTCAGTATCTAGAATTTGGAAACCTTAATTAAATAAACTAGCATTGGCAATCTATTGAACTTCTTCACGTTATTTACGTTATGGCGCAGCTTTATTATAATACATCTAATTAAAGCCCAATGAAACGAATTCAGCATCTTTTTTATCCCTGCTTTCAAATACTTACATGTTATCATCTTTTTTATTTAATACAAATTTATCCGGTACATCGTGAAAGTGTGATACTGCATTAACATACATATTTTAGATATTAAGTACCAAATTAGACCCACCATGTACAGCACTACTACAATGGCCACTAAATATACTGCGAACCTCATATTTAAAACTGTCGTAACTAAATTAACAAAAATGCGGATAGCATCTAGGATTTATGCACCGAAACTTGAAATAATTATTGAAATCATAAATAAAATTTAAAGCTGCGGAACTAAACAGCCAAACGAAACTTTTGGCAGTCATGTGATCAAACAGCGTAATAGTATTATCTTAAACAGCTGATTTGATTTACAATTCTGATCATAAGCGGAACATAGTGATGTATAGCACACGATGAAATTTAATTTGATAGAAATGTAACAATTATGAATATAATGATTCTTAAAAGGCTTCAATCGTTTTCACATGATTCTTGGAAAATGTTGGTTTTATCGGTTTTCAAAAATGTATTGAGCATTTGCTTTATGACTTTAAGCCTCTTGTAACAGAACAGTTGCAGGTACGCTACATAGCTACATACTATTTAAAAATTAAATCATTCTCATGTATGTTCAATTTCGGTTGGAACAAAAGCATTACTTTGCTTGAAAAAGGTAAAGTACTGAATCTTTATAAATATTAAATCAATTTTTTTCGCCGTACATTTTCCCAAGTACTTTTAAATGCTTTATGCTTACAGTATCGGTCAGTAATACGAAGGTCAACATAAAGTGTTATGAAGGACAGTCACATCCTACGCAATTTTTACAGAGGTCCTAATGCTCAAGTTGTCTCTCCAACCATTAGTAAAAGCCCAGCATAAGTCCAAACCCCTTCGGCCCGACCACAACTAGAACATTACGAATAAACCACTAAGATTGATCCCGTTTTAAATATTTCCAAGTAGGTTGTGTTTCTACATAACATTTCTCAGAGTAAGTGTATTTCCATTAGTATTAAAAAGCAAAATTTAACTTTCTTGGTGTCTTTACAATTGGACTGACTATGACTGCGATACCTAAGTAGAATTTTATTCTGAATATGGAAATAATGATGGAATTGGAAATCGTTTTTGTAATTTAATTCCAAGTAATATTTCTCTCAGTGGCTAAACGAAAACAAACTGAAAATAATTTTTAATCTAGCATAATTGACTTTTAAATTAAAAAAAACTCATTTTGTAGCTACATGGCTTTTTATTGATTATTTATGACATTGCTCCACATCCAAGTTTCTCCAAAATTCCATTTCTCATCACTGCGGTATTGCTAAACATTCTAACAGTATTGAGTAAACTGGTTTTGCTCATTTCAAACTTTCACAGACAAATAGAAAAAATCCCTTGATTGATTCCTTCAACGAATAACGATGATCAGTGACAACTTTTTCAAGATTTTAACATACCAGTTAAGGCTAGCAAGACATTTGATTGCTAGTCCTTTCATTTGGAACCAAAAAATCAGATCGATCCGTGTCACCACCCTGAGCGTAGTCTCTTTCTCACTGCTACCACTCGGTCTATTACTCTACATCGGATTTCTTGCAATCCAACTTATTCGATTTACAAAATTGGGAAAGTCAAATGATTTAGAATTTTATGTTCTATATGCTATTTTCATTGCCCTGATTACTATCACTGTGTTAATTATTGGTTTATTGGCGAAAGCGGCGGATTTTGCTGATTTGTTGAATAAATTTTTCATCTTTTTAAAACATGTGGAAGGTAAAAAGTATATTTTGTGCATTTAAATATGAGGTTTTTTTAGAAAACATTTATGAATAATTTTTTTATTGTTTTACAGTTCTATACACTCCCGCATTTCATCCAAATCGTAGTGCAAAAAACTGGGCATTTGATGCAATCGTCGTTTTCATGACGTTCGCGTATCCAATTGCTGGACTCTTGTTTACTTGTCATTTCGTTTGGTATCCACAATGGCCTATTTATCTCACATCCGTCATTTCTCCGGAATATGTAACATTCTGGACGTTACTTTGCTTGCGAGTGTTCTATTTAGTTTTTGCTCAAGTGGCATTTTGCTGCCTTGCAGTTGGTGACATATTGTTCATAACATATGTCATTTACTTTAATCGACTTCTATCCGAATATGTATGCAGTGGTGATCAACGCATATGCCAATATCAAATGACAGTCGGGGTATTTCGTGAATTCGGAACGATACAAAAGCTGTACAGGCAGCTTGAAATTCTTTATTTGGAGGCAATGGACCTTGTGTCAGTACTTATAATTCCGCTTCTCACAGCAACAACCAATTTAGTTTTATTCTGCAATTATTCGCTAATTCGGAACAGGAATGTGATGGACACGGCCGTTACATGCATGTTAGTATTTTTGTCTGTGTTTGGAATTCTTGCCATAATTTTAGCTCTTAGTTTTGGTGGCATTATTTTCGATAAGGGAAAAGTTATATTGAAATCCATGAAACGAAAGGATTGGGGATCCAAGGCAAGAAATAAGGAAATGGGAATGTTTATAAGGTCTTGTAAACCCATTCAGTTTGGATATGGGCGGACATATGTCATTCGGAAAGTCAGTGTTTTAAAATGTCTGAAAGCAGTTAGTAGGGGGACAATGAGAGCAATTTTAGCTTTTTAATTGATTTTTGCAATGGCTTAAAATCTTGTTGTTTTGTAAACATGTTTTCTCAATTTAAACGCTTTTATCGAAGAAAGTTAAACAGTTAACCGACTAAACCCAGAAAACAACTTTGAATTTCAAGAAAAACAAAAGAAAGTATCACACGTCAGCTTACAATTGTGTATTAGATTCCTATGAAATGGTAAATTGATAGCGGTAGCATTATTGATGAGTCCGATGTCCGAAAGCGGAAAACATTTTGGCTGTCCTCAATATCCTCGTGTCATCAGCCCGATACGGTCTCATGTTATAGTCCTTGAGTGGAGACACAACACGGAAAACAACAACTCGGCATGTCTACCCACGTCCCACTTTTGAGGATAAATAAGGTACTTACCTAAATTGGAATTTCCATGCTTGTGCGCTTCATATAATACGTATATATAAAATCGAGGTCGGTCTGGTCGTCATTCCATTAAATGGAGGAGACCTGTAATTTCGCAGCAAATGGAAAAGTATTTACCATAGTTTTTATTCCAATTTATCCTATTTTCTTGGTGGAACAACATCGAAAAAATTGAGTGCGTGTTTATCAAGTTTTAAAGTAGGAGTCAGTGCGGCATCAGTTGAGTTCAAGCAAAGAAATACATTTATTGCTCCAGACAATTTATTCAGAATTATTTAGAAATGTCGAATACTCAAGAGCCTTCAATACTTAAGGCTTTGCTGAATCGTAAATTGCCATCGCCGTTAGCTGCCATGGATTCAGAACCAATTGGAGAAAGTTTTATTGCAAATAATATTTCAATTTCTGCTCAATCACAAAAACCAGTCGATAAATTGGCTGGAATTTTTACAGCCGATTCAAAAATTGGAGTAACTGGCAAAAATTGGCAGGAGAAGGAAACTCAGTTGCGGGAAAACATTGACTTTTTAATTGCCAAAAACACCGAATTGTTTGCAGAAAGTCAAGAGAAAGAAATCCAGTTGCAGGAAATATTCGAGCAAAATCAAATCATCTCAAAACATAATAATATTCTCATCAACGAAAACGAACGACTGGAACGCCAATTTGCTGAGTTAAATCGGGAGAAATGTGAGCAAGGTAAAATTTTGTTACTTAAACATCAACATCTGTTAGTTCAAGGGGAAATATTTAACCGCCAACAAAATCTCATGAAAGCTGAGATTATAAATTTAGCGGAGCAGAAAAAGGTTGTCGAGATATTGCTCAAAGAAAAATGTAATGATTTCGTAAAAATTCAAACGAAATTTGGTGAATTGGAGATCCAACAGAACAAACAGGAATTTAATCTTTTGTCGCAAACTCAGAAGCTTTCGCAACAAATCACGAAATTTAAAATGGAGCTTGTGAGAGAAGCTAAACTAAATAAAGAAAAAGAAGAAGAAACCAGAAAAAACCAGAATGAAATAAAGAGCTGGAAGAAAGAGAACGAAGATTTAAAGAACGAAATTTTTCGACTCAGGAAAGAGAAAGGTGGTCTGGAAGCTGCTTTACAAGAACAGGCAACAAACGCAGAGCGAGAAAACAAGATGTATTTGAGCAACATTGTCCAAATTGAGAAAACAAGAACAAAGGAACTTGAAAGAATTAAGCAAGAGCGAGCTCAGCTGCGTAAGGTTGCTGCTGATACAAAACGTATTCAGGAGAAACTAATAGCTTTCATAAAAGCCAAGCCGTGCTTGAATGCCAATTTCAACGAAGTCAAAGCAATTGAAACTCAATGTCAAATATTTGCATTGGGCACAAAAGCACCACTCTCAAATTTGAGTCTACCCAACATTATACAAAGGTCAGGATTGAAGCGGAGGCTACATGATGATGATGATCAAGGAAAGAGACAAGCCAAGCAAAATTGTTTGACACCAAGAAATGTAACCCCCTCAGGAATTGAAGTTATTACTTTAAGTGATTCTGAAGATTCAATCCGATGGCAGCGCAGTTAAATTGGCAGGATCTAAAGCTAAAGCTTATGATACTATTACCAATATTTTAACTTATTCACGAATTGTATGTAGAAAATTTCAGATAATTTTACTCGACACGTGAATTCACTAGGCTGATGATGTAGCAGTATTTAGAAATTTAAATAAAACTTTACTAATAATAATGCTTTGCACCCTTAAACCTAATATATTATCCCACTGTTGTTGAGCTCAATTAAGTTTAAGTACCACATTGTGTAAGTTTTTAAGGTACGGTAATAATATACTATAATACGGTATAATTTTATTTAACAACATTTAACCCATTTAAAAATGCAGATTGTGCTATACAAATAGCTGATTTTTGTGGTAGTTAGGGTGATATATTAATATGTTATAATTTGTTATGACTATTTTTGGCATCCATTGTAAACCAATTGTATGTATTATCTGTAAAATGTATAATAATTTGAATAAAATGCAAAAAAAAAACTTTTGAATTATTCCGTTAAGCCAAACCCCCTCAGTGGTACACTCTCGAGTATGTATTGCTATCTCCACGAGAAGCTCCAACAGCTATTTGAAAATGTATTGCTATTGTCGTTTTGTTTAAACTCAAATTGCTAATAATATGACCAAATATGTTCTTCCATAAAATAAGAATTTTCGTATACTTGATCCACTTTCTATCAGGCCATGAAAGAATAAACTTCAACTTCAATTCTGTGTCCGTCGGACACTGTTTGAACTGATAAATGTGAAATTTTGCAATGAAAAAGTTCAACTCATTCCTTAACTGGTTATTAAAGAGGTTCTTGAAATTCTAAAGAACGGTCGTTTTTTAGAAGGAAGAACTCGATCGTTGTTTTAGTTTAAAATGGACAGTGAATACTTATACCCTTCAAATTACTCACACTATTAATTCCTATTTGTGGGAGCGACTGTGTTGTTTTCCATGAAATAGCAATTGATTTTCATATAGCCGAATCAGCTTTTCTTACGGATTTGCTGGACAATTGTTTTTGAAGGTCATGGAAGGTTTAAATAACTTAAGTGGAAATATTAATTTTTGGTTTACATTGTCTCAATCGACAGTGTTACAGCAAAATGGATAATTATTTATGCGATTTAAAACTTTTCGGGTAATCTTAGCTAGCCTTTGTAACTACCATATCGTCAGTGATTTTTTTTCAAAAGTGGTTAATTTTCGATTGAGCTATCTATATCTAAAAGTACATTAAGATAGCTCAATTGAAAATTAACCACTTTTGCAGATACACTCAACAAAAAATTTACCGACGATATCTTCTTTCTCTCCTTCCTCAATACTATCACCTATTTTGGAAGCTTCTTTTCATTTGGCTATTTTGAATTTTTGTCGTTTATTAAGATAAAAGTTACTTACAATATGTATGTGCTGTTTTAAATCCACGTCTACAAATAAATTCAGGGCATAAGTTGACTGTAGTCAGCGCAGCACAGCATATCTAAGCAAGAAACATAAGGGGCATTTTGAGAATTTGGAAAAATGGTCAGTTAGAAAATGTGTGTTTGCAATGAAAGTAATTTTTCTTTCAGCAATGCCCCTATATTTTGGTGAATATAATTACTATTATTATGCAACTTGTCGTTTAAATCTTTTGTTGTACATAAAATCAGAATTGATACATAAGCAATGTTTACATTACGCTCGCTCTCTACTACAGGAAGTTTGGAAGCATAGTATACGAGTGAAAGTTTAAGGTTCAATGCGAGATAAAACTTCAGTTTAGACTTACAACTTAGATATTAAAGAGCGCATGTTAAAACAAAAAAAAAGTCTTTTGAAGTCGCTTAGGGCAATGATAAGGGCAGTCATCAAAGCTATTGTAATACACAGTAATAATTATTAGTGAACATAATCATTACCATAAATAATCTAACTTCAGCTGAATATTTCAAGACATTAAACTTGAAAGAAAATTATTAGTTTTAGATGTTAGAAGGAATGTGCCATTATAAACAGGTTGCACACCATTACTTGAGAAAAAATACTCCTGTTTACGTCTGTTATATGGACGCAACTAAAGCTTTTGATCTTGTAAACCACTTCGTTTTACTTCAAAAATTGTGTGACAGAAAATTTCCACCTGACATCATTCAGTTA
>JAQGAP010001871.1:0-17540 GCA_034697805.1 Orchesella bifasciata | reverse complement strand
CACATATTTTGGCGTTTTTAGGCACATATTTATATACATATTTCGGCCTTTATAACCACATTTTTTGGACAGGTCTAATGATAAGTTCCACAATATTATTAACTCATGCTTTCTCTGCCTGTTGTTATAGTCACTCCACAAACCACTACAAACAGCTCATTTTCTTCGAGCAAAAAACAAATAGTTCATTAAAGTGCAACCTGCCTCGTCTCCTTGCACTACCCCTTGTTGTGACAAACAAACCAAGCACAAAAAGAGGCGATAAATGCAACGCATATTATTTTTATTAGGCATGCAAGCTGACGCTTTTAGGGACTTGAGGAGATGAGATGAAGGTCTTTCCCTTCATTTCGCCGGTGTGGTCTCCCTGTAGTATACACAACATAGCTAATGAGGTTGAGCTCATGGGAGTCATGCCAGAAAGCCGCAAAAGTCATTCCAAACAACTATCATTATTCATTGCTACCATTTTCATTCTCGCTCTTCCCATTCCAATGCCTAAAATACTTTGTTGCTACACTAAACCTCGAAACCAGAGCAGGTCTCCATATGCTCTCCCAGCTTAGTCACGAAGCATTAAGCTTCATGTTGGAAAACGGAAGAATTACATAAAACAAGCCAGTAAATATGGATGGATTGTCTTTTTTCCTGCGTCCATGATCTGATCTCTCAGTAGTACTTAAGCTTGATCAAAGGAAGGACAGGGAAAGTCAACTGAATTAAAAAATTAGCAGCAGTGCTTTGACTCTCGCCAATTTCAGAGAGTTGTTTTGCTCACAGGGAAATGGTGATGGTACCAGCGGTTATTAGCGGAACTGGATTGAGTTTATGTAATTATGTTTGCTCTGACAAATGGACTGCTTATTAGAGGGGAACTGTGTTCATTTTAATTCAATAAAGATTTTTATTTTGTTTCTCCGGTTTTAGGAAGGATACTCTGTAACATATACAAACAACGTTACATCCGTGAGCGTATTTTACTGCGAGGAGGAGAGTGTGAGTGAAGGTCTCCCTATTGCGTTCTACAAGTTTGCCATTTTGTTTGCTCTACCGGCCCTCCTCATGATGATCTGCTATGTTTACGTTATTCGCGAGTTGTGGAAAAGCACCAGGAACATCAACATCCTCACCAACTCCAAGAGGTAAGAAAATACTTTTAATTTGAAGAGTATTGCATAACATCTTGACACTTTTTGAAGTACACCTTTTATCTCAAGCACATCTATTATTGACGCTGTGCTCGAATTTGCGAATTGGAGTGCAAACAAAACAACAAATGTTTTGAGCTGGAACAAATATGTTTTCCGGGAAACATATCCTTCGTTAAATGCACTAAAAAAAGAAGCAATCGTAATATTTTTCTATCAGACTTAACTACTTACTTTCAGACATTTGGAAAAAATTTCATTGAAGGTTATAGGGTTCTTTGCAAAGTTGTTGAGTGGAATGGTGATTGTGAGTTAGCAATCTCATTCTTCAATAAGAAAATAATTGGCTATCAAATATTCATAACGCCTCAGCGAATACTACCCTGTTTGATTACATGTTAAAATCCATTCACTCAGCTCACAAACACAATCCGGAAAGCCTTAGTATTAAGTTATTTAAAAAAATATATTCCATTGACATATGCCGAGCGACTTTAGTTAGTTTTGCGGGGGATCATGTGATGTTATCCAAAGCGTGATTACGTAGCTCATGATCGGTTGGCTAAAGCGTATAACGAGAATATGAGGCCTGACTGGTTTTAATATGGGAATGAGACACAAATGACGAAGATGATATAATGATGTTCTAAAATAACTTTTCCCCGTATTATTTAAACCCGATTATCAGTCTACTGAAAAATTCCTTTGAAAGTTTGTGCCACGGCCAACATCCTACACACACACGGCGTACCTATAACTTGTAAAGATATGAAGTATGTGATTCAGTTTGATGTTGATTGAAAAAAAAACCGATACGTGGCCTTGTTACCAGACAGGGAGCGCAAACATAAAGGAAACATGGGAGAGAAGAGTGGTAGTTAGTAGTTTTCGCAGAAAATAATACAGTAACGATGCACAGTCCGCTTTTGACGCTCATTAAAGCAGCGCACATTATATTCGTAAACGATTGAATATGCTTAAGTAACGGAACAAACTATATAATAGGATCAATGGTGAGCGGATCACGGCATTACGGGCTCAATACCAGTACCTAAATGCAACTTTTCATAGACACGGTTTGGAGTCGACATCGTTTTGATTTTTGGATGTGACATTCTTTGAAAATTTGTAATCCCCTAAGGTCTGTCATAGTTGAGTCTTTTTGAAATCAGATTGTCAAAGGGCTGCTTTGCTTTTATTAATTTGCTGACGTCAGGCAATAAGCTAAGGAATAATGAGCTCGATAACGGAATTCCAAAGTATTTCGGTAATGTAAGTAATCATTAAGCATAACTGAAACTGTTGTTGTATTTTCTCTGTCCAAAAACGTTGAGCAATTTGTTTATGCCTTTTATAAATTCAACCGATTGTCCAAGTTCACTTTTTATTCGCTAAATATGCAGTTTTCAACCGTTTTTTGATCAAAATCATTGGAATCATTTTGCTCATTAAACTGCCTTTGTTTACTTTCTTCTCGACTTATAAGCTGCAAATAAGCACATGGCAAAATAATGTGTGGAAGGTTATAGTTCGTGATGAAGGCCGATTAGGTATAAGTTTCTCCACGATATCATATAACTGTCATAATTAGTTTGATAAAGTTGCACAATTTTTGCGAGAATTGTCGTTTTCCAACATTTGAAATGTTGTAAATTGATGACAGGTATTCATTTGCCACCACGAAAGTAGTCTAAACTTTGAATATAGGACAAAAAAGTCAAGAAAGACACTAGAGTAAATGACAAAGAGCAAATATGTACATCAATATGATTAATATTGTCTTTTTAGTGTCCCACGCTCCAACAGCAATTCATATCCATCCATTATCTTGATAAGGCTCTAACCTTCCCCTACTTTCCACGGAAATTTATAAACCATGTTCAGCAAGCGAATGAGTATGATATAACAAGCCTTCATATAACACCATACGTTTTGCACATCCCATCCAATTTCATATTATGTAGCACAAGATTTATTCCCAACTCTGGTAGGTGATTACTCAGAAAGAAGTGTATTGATCATTTCTATTGAATAATTCAAAGCGCAAATAAATTCTGTATAATTCGATGATTGAGTTAGACATGTCGCTGCACATAAAAAAGGTGTATATACTACAATTACCTTTGCGAATAAAGGAAGAAAAAAACAGAGCAAGTGGAACTGAATGACCAAACAACGATTTGTACCCAGCTTGAGCTTTGTTGCATTGAGGGATCATCATAAAATAATGTCATTATCCAACATTTACAGATCAAAAACGTTGAGCCATTTACAGCTTGCAGCCTTTCACTCCCGAAAAACGAATGAATGGGAAGAGAAAGCTCAATTTAAAAATTAATCTTATAGAATGCTAAAATGAGTTTTGAAGCTTCGTTCGTCTTCCCTTTTTATTCTCCTCGGTCTAGGAAAATTTCATCATTGTTCGTTTACACTGTTCTCTGTTTTGATTCATTGCATCCTCTCCGTCTACCCTTTTTCATCCGTTTTTTAACTTTGCTCTTAAAAGATTGAACATTGGAAGCGAATAAAAGTAAGTTGCTCGATGAGATATATGGGGGAAAATGGTGGATGAAAGTTGACACATTAAGAAGGAAAAGTGGGGAAACATCACTTCAATTCACTGCTGTGTAGACCTAATATAAAATCAATATATCTTTTGTCCTCCTTCCAGTCTGGCGGAGAATAACTCCACAACTAAACTAATGGATGGTTCTTGGAACCTTCTACAATTTCAGTTTCACATTTCAATTCAGCAATATTTTATATAATCTTCATTAATTTATTAAAGGTTAAAAAAGGTGAAAATTAGTTGGATTTATATTCATTTAACGTATATTTTATTCTAAAATTGAGCTTTTCATGCGTAGTAGACATTTTGTCGCATGAAATTTATGTTAAAAACTTGCAAAGTAAAAGTATCATGAGTGAACATGGAATACGCATCAATTGAATTGATTCTCTACTATCTTATCGAGTCAGATACACCACGGCAAGTTCTACTTACTCAAGCACCGTAAAAACAATAAAATAACAGTCCAATAAAGTAAAGCGGCTATCACAACTCGCAAACAATGTCACCCTTAATGGAAGTGTCACACGCAAAATCTGTTTTATTTAGTCTCACTGCAAATGAAACCTTTGACCATATCTTAATAAAGTCTAGCCATTATCTATGTGCTGCTAAACCATGTGGGTGGAAAAGTAAGAGTGGGCAAGATGAAACACTGTGACGAGTAGAACGAGGCCTTTCATTCCAAATCCAACATGCATGTTACGAAACCATTTACTCAAGTCAGAACGACGGACGAGGTATTTGGCTAATTTTCGGCATTCACTGTAAACTGCATCATTAATCAGCTTCAGCCCAATGTTTATCCGAATAGTAGAGACGAATGTAAAAAGCATTCGTGGAAATTGATGAGCAAATCGTGAGCGTTGCTGAGTGCACGTATTTATGTACTAAAACATTTAGCAAAAGACCACGCATGATGAGACCAGAACCAGAGTCAAGTTGTAAAAACAGTCAGCTCGTTGAGTGCTCTTCAAACAGTGGTTGAAGAGTGGGGCTATTGATCAATCAATTAACATTGCGGTGTAGCCATAGTAGAGCGAGTACCATTTCCACTCAACTTCAACTGTCCAGCTGCTGCTTCAAGATGTGCAACATGTGTGGAGAGTAAAAACTCACAAATTTGTGGAATGGCAAAGCAATGATATTGAATTATTCAGGGTTCAACAACCACACCAAAGCTAAGTGAAACTGCAGTGGAGTTAACATCATGGGTTAAACTCAAACATCATGATGTATACTGAGAAAGCAATTAAAATGAATATTTATTTAATCCCATCTTCTCTCCTCCACACATTGCTTTCTTTAGTTCGTCCTAGTGCTTGACCAGAAGGTTGTTTACAAAAGGAGCAAAAAGTTTCTCCTGATTTTCCACGTAATGAAAGCGGTGCAGTTGTTCTAGTTATTTATCAAACTAAAATCAATATTGACTCCAAAAACTTTATCACCTTGTTCTCTCCTTCATTCAATCCTTAGCCATGTAACCCCAAGAGGGCAAGTGAAGTGAGCCAAGGTAATTGCCAATTATTTGGTCTTGATTTTACTCACGAAAATGGGGCTAATGGACACATACACATAAATGAGAAAATTGCGTAAAGCCCATATATAGCAATCATCCAATCTGCATTTTATGGAGGACGCAATCGGTTCGTTGGCTATCTACTCAAGTATTCATTCCATTGGCTTCCCATCCACTCAACCAGTGTCATGTCGTAATTTGCATTACATTCCTTCCACATTCCTGCATTTGCGAGCGGCGTACTTCGTGAAAGCAAATAATGCGTTGTGCTTGCGTGGGCCTGATTTTCACTCTATGATCAAACATTGGTATATTTTTCCAGGAATAATAAATATGCCAAAGAGAAAATTGGGTGAGGATGAGCTAGCCAAAAAAACCTTGACGATTTCAAATGCCATCTCATCTTGTCTCTCACACTTTCCATTACAAAGCGCAAAACACAACAGAGTTGGTGTTAACAGGAGGCTGAGCGAGTGGTGTTTTCTCTCTCTAACTATCGCCACATCACATTATCCATGCTGCTGGCGTTTATTGCTGGTTTTTGTTCACAGCTCAACCATGCTTGTCACGCTTTGTGTGAGATCCTGCTCATTCTTTACTTCTCCTTCTAAATGGAAGACACATGGTTGGTGGTGTGGTGTTGGTGATGATGATCAAGATGATAATAGTATGTGTCTGACGTTGTTTTGTCCTTTTACTGTCCCCTGCTTTGAACTCTATCATGTTCCAGTGTGACATCGCTCACAGCACCGTAATAGTGATATGATGAAGTTGCCAGTTGGAGGAACATGGGTTTTCTCTCTTTGAAATAAAGAATGGTAGCTTGCACTACATTAAACAACATAAATAACATCATCCCTGTCTTCATGTAGCAGTCACATCACCAGGCTTGAGATTCCTGCTGCTTCTCACCATTTTCTTGTGTCTTTGCCCCATTTCACTCTGTTGTTGTGTAACTCACTCGTGGAGTCCATGAAACTTGCTTCAATTATACTCCATATTTTTGTTTTCTTGCGGTAAATAGGCCAAAAAACAAAGAAATAAGGTTTTCCAAAACTACATTATTTGAGCTACTATCATTTCGCACACGATTCACGTTTCATAAGACACACTGAAGGCTTGCAATGCATCCTAATTCCAAAAATGGTTCATGTGCAGCAATACATAGGTATTTACATTTTGTGTCACGAACCTTGAGTTATCTTCAGTCTTTTGTTTGTCAGGATGTAACGGACATTGATCTACCAAATTGACAATTTTCAAGTTGACAAGAACTATGACTAGTTGAATTACAACATACCCAATACGTGTGTACGTCCTGTAGTTTCAAGTCCCGATTTCAAGAAACAATATAGACTACCCATTTACTTGAATGTCTCCGCAATATCGCTTATTTTGACCCTGTACACATTTCTGTCATTTTAAATCAAATAACCCGTTTTAAACCGAATTATACATTAGTTGTCGAACAGAACTGAATTGGAATCAATTTTATGCAAATCAACTCATGTCAATTCGAAAAAAGCATCTAAAAGTTTTTCATTATGGTTTGAAGTTGTCAATTTTCACAAAATTCAAATATTTCATCTAGTCAACCTGATAGGACATCACAGGGAGCAGCTTTAATGTTCTCGTTGTTTGCTTTCTCTTAATTGGAAGCATCAAAGGTATTTGTATAATTAAGCAGATCACCGAAGCATGAGAAGGAAATCCCAAGTTCTCAATGATCTCGTCTGCAAAGCACACTTGTTGACTAGTTTTCATTGTAGCAACAAACACGGATTCATTTCCATTCTCAACTTTGATTACTCTTTTGTCATTATTTGTCAAATTACGTGTCCAAATTAGTTTTGCTTTTATTACCAACCCAACTCTTTCAGTCAAACTTTAGTTATGTAGTCTACATAATGTAGTATGAGGAACCATCAAAGTTACCGGAAGAGTCACCATTCTCTCAAATCTAAAGTAAAAGTTTGCTTTAGAGAGCCTTTTTCCTAATGTTTCATTAAAAACTATATGAAATATTTTACGTAATGCAATCACAATCCCACGAACTAAATAATATATTTATTGATCAGCTATATACACCATATCAAAATTTGATATTCCAGTTTCTCACTCACTGCGTCAGATCTGAGGAGTCCCACGCAGCTGTCTCGTCTCCCAAGGTTGTTAGTGGATTCCGAAAACCCTTATATTTCAAGCTTTAGGCGGAAACGCGGTGTTATGATGTCCCAATAAATTTGCTGTCATTTGAATGTCGCTTTTTATGACATGGTAGAGCAAGACTTTATTGCCCTTTTCCTGAAATCTCGTTGGATTTCATAAATAACGTTGCTTAGGATTGAAATTCCGCACTTGTGAGTTCCCAACCCACCTATAATTTATTCATGGACATAACGGGAAAGATATTTCGCACTTTTCTGCTCAAATGGGAGACTTTCTATTATCCAAGCGTTGACCTTACGTTTTAAGGGTAGAAGATGATACGTTATTCCTCCGTTGTTTTCAAACGTAATGGATATTGCAGGATGCGTTTCGATTTCTCTAGTAATGTGATCCTGATTCGTGAGATGGGAAGTATGAAAATATAATTAAGAACATGAACGCTCCTATTTTTGGGATTGTCATTTACTCCGCATAAACTCGCCCAAATCGAAAAGTTAAGCTGGGGCGTAATTCCATTTTATAGAAATAGCATTTACGCATGATAATGATGTCTGACAATAAAAACGTGCTTGCGTCTTGACTCCGCGTCACGTTCATGGACGTTGGCGGAAATGGTGTCGGGTCACGTCGTCCTTTTTCTATTTGTGCTTACTCACAAACTGCGTCTTATTTTTGTGTAGTATTCGGGCATCTGAGAAAAAGTCATTGAACAACGTCACTTCCGCTGTTGACAAGTCACCAACCCCGGCCCAGCAACAGACTCACCTTGTCAACCAGACTGTGCACGCTACACGCTGCTCCCAAAAGATCAAATGCACGGTGGCTAGCGCAGGACCGGGAGGGGTTGGAGGATCTGGCACGGTGGAAGAGAAGAACTTGCAGAATAACGGTCACAACCACAACTTGGCTAAGATCAACAACGTGAGCAAGAACAAATGCAAGGATCTGCTAAACCTAAAACCAGGAAATTCCAACGTGGCTGGTGGCACCCAGCGACGGGCACTCAACCAGGTTCGAACTCACAAAGGAGAGGATGCCAAAAGGGCTCGGAAGCAGGTGAGAAAAAAAATGCCAACTACATCTTTAAAACTTTTTAAATAATCTCCCCCGTGTGTTCGGTCTTGTAACTCGTGATGATGATGTCATTTTAGTGGGTTTCAGGTGAAATGCTTTGGTTCTTTAATTCATTTTTTCCTTTTTGGTTTTAGGTTATCAAAATGCTGATTTTGATCATAATTCTGTTCCTCGTTTGCTGGGGACCCAAGCTGATCCTGAACATTACCCTGAAACTTGCACTCATCTTCGGCTTGCCCATCTACTCCCAAGAAGTTTATGTTTGTCGCGTCGCATTCTCACTGATCCCGTTCGTCCACTCCTGCATCAACCCTATTGTGTACTCATTCATGTCCAAGAATTTCCGCCGGTCAATGAACCGACAGCTGGGACGCTGTTGTGTTGTCTGTGGGTGCAAGTGTAACTGCAACAATTGCGGCAACCACAGAAACTCCATCCCGTTGAGATCAACTGCTCGAGCTAGGACCGCCCAAGCTGTGGAGTCAACCTACTCCAGCAATTACTGTCAGCTCTCTGATGTGCATAGCACGAGACACACGGAAATTGAAGGGATTTCAACAATATAAACAAGCATTCAAACATGGTATTCCTGAAAGCTAACTGATTTTTAAACAACAACTCAACTCTACAATAATGTGAGCACAAAGGATATTCTGAACTTAGCATTTTCCCAGTCTGTCTGTCGAATCGCTTCTTTGTAATAATACACTCATTACCAACAGACAGACTCCATAACAAGAACAATCCTACTGCTCTTTCTTTCACTTTCTCTTTTTTCCGCTGATAATGATTTGGATAGAGAGTTTTCTGCTTTCTACAAAGTCATTTGTAATGGGCAATCAATTTGAAGTGGGTTGGAATGCATGTTACATCTCCTAAAAAATAGCTTCCACTTGGATTTTTTGGTGGGTTTTGCCAACAATAACATTAGTTGTTCTCTTTTCATTTCATGCGCTACATAAGTACGTTCATAATTTAGCAATTCATATTCATATTAGGTAAGTACATTAGTAGTTGTGACTACGTCGCCCACTCGACTGTCTGCACTTTTTGATGTTCACCACTTTCATTATATCGATTATCATGTAATGCAGTTTGTAATACATAGCAGGTAATGTATGTAGGAGTTTCTTGTAGAAGTTACTGTTGTAGATGATTCTGTACTGGCAGATCTGATGCCATTGTCACTTTGGACGATGAACCAATATACATATTTCCCAATATACTCTGAAAGAATGTTCCCACTGTTTTATACCATGATCAGGACGCGGTGAAGGGAGAAGATGATGATGAAGTTTGTTCTGTCCCGTCTCATTTCTTTCACAATCAAAGTAATTCAACCGTTTTACATATGTATTAAGAAATTTGCATCATTTCATTGTCAAATGCATGCACAACACAACGTACGTACCATGTGAATGGTTACACAATAGTTGCGTACAGGTAAAAATAAACCAACCAACCATCTAGAAAACTAAGTAAGTATATCAAACTCGTTGTTGAAAAACAAACTTTCAAAAAGATCTAGATGTATTTACTGTCATATCTCACTGGAAATCCGTCAGTATTTTTTACGTGTCATATATCAATGTCATGTCATTGCACGATGTAATAGGACAAGAAAAATTGCTAGACAAGCAACTATCAAAGATAGGCTATAGATTTAGGTAGTTATGCAAACTATGAAATATGTATATAGTCTCGAGTCTTTTTCTCCGTATCATTTGCGAAAGAGAACTACATACTTTCTGGAAAGGAAGGGCGTCACAACTCAAACTTTTTTTTTATACTAGAACAAAAAGGCTAAGGAAGATAAACTATGAGCAAATTTGAGAGATGGGATGAAATGAAGTACCACGAACTTAAACGTTTGCTTCCTTGGGTTGTAGAAATTAGGTAAAAAAATCTCAAATGGGATGGTAAGCAGAGCGGAGAAAGGAATACGGTATTTTGCAACATGGAGTAGTTAGGAATATCAGATAAGTTTTACAAAAAAAACGACTCAATTTGATTATGATAACGATGAAACTTGAGATGTAAAGTGAGTGAAGTAAGGTAAAGGATCATTTTTCACAATCAACGCTCTCCTATAATGTGTATGACAACATGCATTGTGCTAATGCAGCAACTACTTCCTGTCAGCAAAGAAGAGGAGTAAATTGAGGAGAAAATTCGCTAAAATGACTACAGCGAAAAAGAGGGAGTATTCGGATAGTTTTTACTTAGAACTAATTCTACGAGAAGAAAAGCATACGTAAGTTATAATAATAATAATATGTTAGTTTTGTGCTATAAGCATATACTTGTATATCTTTAGGTGTAAAAATGAAAACGTAGGTATTTAATATTAGCCTAGTTGCGTGAATGTAAGTTTCCTTTGTGTTTGTATGCTAATGATTGAGTCCCAAAAAGTAGTAGAATCTGTTTATATTTGTATGTCGTGGATGAAAAGTACCCATATAGTGATTTCGAACATAATCAATCAACCTGAACAGACTATCTGAATTGTTGTGTATTTTACCGTAAATTTTATGTATATGATTAACCTACAAAGATACAATTGTCAATCGTAATCTCCGAAGATAGATAGTATGAAAAATCATTCACAACGGTTCCTGTCTGCCGTGAGGATCCCACTAAAATCGAGTTACTAAAAGTCGTTTCAGGTTTATCTATGTCAGTACCAACTAAGGTAGTTTACATATGAAACGATTTCTTTCCGGAAAAAGGAAAGAAAAGGATGCTATCTCACGAAAAGTAGAACGGTATTATGGGTATTCTACATACTAGCTAAACTTAAGTACAATGGTTATGGTTACGTGCACGTATCACTGTAGCATCAACTTCTTTAGTCTTCAATTAGCTGCACAAACCTTACGTTGTAAGTCATCATTTGTTTGGGTAAATAGTTATTAAATGTAGCTAGTCTCTAGCGCACGTAAATATATAGACTTGTAAACTCTGTCCGGTTTTATGGCCAACACTGGAGCCAATTGGCTCACTCTGAATGTCAAAATGAGGAACATGTTTTCTTATGTTTAAAATTGAGGAAATATGATACTGATTCAATATTTAATACACTCTTTACTTATTTAGGTGTGGAGCAGTGCGAAAATGAAATGATATGTGGGGTGATTTGAGATTGGTGCAGTATTACCTACATTGTTTATGTGGAAGAATGCATGCATTATGCATTGGCATTATGTTTCATGTGATTAATGTGATCTTTGTATATGTATGAAGTAATATGATATGAAAAAGAGATTTATTGAGAAGCCACGTTATATTACATATTAAATGAAATTTATGGATGCATGTTGGTCGAAAGGAATCTTGATCTTTATGAATTTATCTGAATAAATTGATGTATTTCGTGTACAAAAAATTACTCTCCAATTACACCTTAGACTCTACTCTTTATTTCTTTTAAATTATTATCATCATCATCATCATATAATATTAGGTAATAATAATAATGATTCATTCGTACAAAATTCATCTCTGAAAATTACTGTTTTTTTTGGTCAACTTGGTTCATTATTCCTTATTTTTTTCACTGCTGCCGATTAAATATTTCATCATTTTAAAAATTCATTTTACCCCATTCTCATGCATATTAGTAAGGTGGATTTAAATGATTATTATTGCTAGTAAAATGTCTATTACTTACAGTTGGTAATTACAGACTAAAACATTTTTTTATTTCAGCTATTATTACAAGTATAATAATTATGTATTCAAATAAAGTTGTTTATGTAGTCACTAGCCACGAGATATGAATATTGAATATGTAATTTTAAAGTATGTATGTACGACAGATCATTTTCGAAACCCTACTCCACATGTTCAATAACGGCACTCATTTCACTCATTTTCACCCATCATCTTCATCATTGTAGTTTTTTTAGGCATTGGGATTCACGGACCATCACTTTGGTACAACTGATATGGTAATACACACACATTAAAACAATTATAATAACAAAACAACAACAAAAAACATTCGAGCTAAAACGAAAACACTTTTACACGCTTAGTTTCTTTCGTTCCTCCTTACAAGAATAAAGAGACAAGATAAGACTAAGACACGGATTAACTGTAAGCTTTTCCTTGTCACTACTTAAAAAAGGATGATATACCATCGACTATTCCTAAATTATACAAATGCAACGAAACTTTCGCCTGAGCTCACAATTTTTTTTGTTACCAGTACAAAATCTAAGCATGTACTAGAGATACAGTCCAACAACGGGTTTTGATGTGAAACAGACTGGAACAGTCTTTTCACGTTCACATCCACCTTTTCCTACCCGAACCCTCTTTCTCTCAACAAACAAGTTATAAATATGTAAACTAAAGTAAATTCTTGCATACACGCACACAAGCCCAAAAAATACATGCTTCGATCCAATCATCATCATTCAGAGTGTCATCACAATTAAACAAGACAACATCGTCGTTTTACGCCGAGAACTAAAGAATGCTAAAAAGCTGAAATAAAAGTCGCTGTATAGTAAAATACATACCAGTTGAAAATCCCCATCGAAACAATACTCAAAATGTAATATTAAAGCCTACCAACAAAACCTACACCATTCAAAATCAAAAACACATACCACAAGTGTACTCAACCATATTAAAGTAAATGCTTATCATACCACACGACAAGTACACAACACTCACCGAAAAGATATAAGTTACAAGGGCTGCTTCAACTTAAAAGCACTTAGCTAAATTGACACATTAATTATCACTGACATTTAAACAAAAACCTAAACTGTAGTTGGGAGTCTCTTAAATAAATCTAATTACCTTGCTAATTCCCCCATATGGGCTCCCACACAAAACATTTCATATAATGTAATTCGCAATTCATTCATAGTTCAAGTACAAAAACAGCTCAGCTCAGACCACACACCAGTTTTCATACAGACATCCATCCATACACCATACACCACTGTCTGTCTCAATCGATCAAACTCATCCAGTATGTGACATGGAAGCAAGACGACACACGAGCAAGATGTACATGCATGCTTAAATTGCTATTTCACAAAAACTTTATTACCTTTTCATAAAGAAGGGCAGAGTCACAGAGAGTCAACAACAGTTGGTAAATCTATCATATCATCTTACATAAAATGAAGGGCTAACCAAACAATAATGAAAAAATAAGGTATCTTGCAAAACCAAACAGGAGAAAGGGAAAAGAATGAATCTTTACTCAAAGAAAGGAAAGAGCAGAACACTTCCTCACCACCAATATAATGCCACACCAATGAAGGAAAGTAAGTAATAATAAGGATTATATGATGGGAAAAGAGGAGAAGAGCCAAAGGTAAGAAGGCTAATAAAAGACTACTTATGTCTAGTTGTTGAAGAAGCAAAGGGAAAATTGATTTACTTTAATGTGGTAACTCGATAAAAACGGAACTAGCAAACACACAGCCTATCAACTTATAGCTAGATAATATAGTTAAGTACATACATGCATAAAAAGTAACAAATAATCTTCATTTTATTCTTTTCTTTTGAGACCCTATTCATTCATCTACACCTGGGTGAGCAGATGAGCTCTGTGAGTTTGGATAAGGGATTAGAATAGGTCTCCTTCCACCTGCTGACAGTCTGTCGTACACACTTCTGAAGATCACTTCAGGAGAAGTGGTGAAAGAGGAAGAAGATGTTGTGTGATGGGAAGGCGAGTGGCTGTGGAGATTGTGATGTTGATGAGGTGAGTCTTGGATCCCAGAGAGTTTCGACCAATGCCGTTGTTTTGATCGATAAAAGTACCAGAACGAGAGGAGAAGGCCGACTTGGAGTAACAACACGGTGAAAATCGCTCCAACCACGCTCCCCTTTGTGCTACATACATAGCCGTCGTAGGTTGGAGGTCCTTTAAAAAATCCAATGGGTTTTTTTTGAGTTAGTATAAACACATGCAAAAAAGGAGAGACGGACTCTCACAAAGGAAATGAAAATCAATGTAATAAGCCTTAAGATAACTATTCCACGTAAATGCACCATAAAAAAGAGATGAGAGTAGAAAGAAGTTTCCGCTTCGTTAGAGAAAATAAAACATCACAGAGGAAAATGGAGAGGGGAGACTTGTTATTATGAGTAGCTTTAAGACTTGTCATATCAAGGAATGAGAAGGCATGCTAAAAATTGAGAGGCGGAAATGGAGTAGCGACAGAGAGAGTACAAAAAAGGATAAAAGTTTAACACACTGGCGAATGCCACTGTGCTACGAACAAGCAATATCTTTCATCTTACCAGGAATCATACTGGCAGGAACTGAGCCAAATGGATAGCTCTCATTGAATCGTCGACGAGTGATGGGATCCCGCTCCGGTTCCAACATATTCCCATCGGCTTCTTTTTGGAGGACGACAAGCTACAAGGAGAGAAAATGATTGAGCCAGGTTTAGAAATGACCTGAATTCAGTAAATGTTCACGCACGCACAAATAATTAAACAAGAGTTATGAAGAAACTCTTGAAGAAATTGGGTTCTTCAAGTCAAGATTCTAACTGTTTTCCCCTATTCTCACATCACCCAAGTGGATCGTAGATAGCAAAATAGAAAGAGTGTGAGATGAGGTGTTGTATTACCGCATATTTTATTATGTCACGCTGTTGCACCACCAATATCCCACAAGATTTGTTTTTCTAATACCCTCGGGTAAACATTCACGCACAACTTCTCGTAAGCTTTGTGTGTGTGTTTTAGACATGCATGTTGTGTTTGCTCAGAGCTAAGGAATTTAATATTCTTAAGAGCAACAAGAAAACTCTGTTCTACTAACCTTGGAGTGGATTGGAAGCGCTCCTGGTAGATCTGGCATGGGCTTAGCTGTGGTCGTTGTTGGTGGAGGGCTCAAATTATTTTGGTTTTCAAACCTACTTCCCTCGACACCTGGATGTCTTGTAGTTGTTGTTGTGCTGGGTGGACCTTCCGTGCTCACCACGACAAACTTATCAACACCAAGTTTAGTAGGGACGCGTGACACGGAGCCATGCCTGGTTGTTTCAAACTCTGGCTTTTCATGCGGCGAGCCACTTCGTATGATCTGTTGGTTTCCTGTTGCTTGAGTAGGTAGCACACCTAATTACACAAGAAATGGAGTGTTAAAAAGATCAATGGTGGCAATAACAATAGCGAGGAAAATTGAGTTCACAGAGAGAAAAGACAAGGATGAACTGGTGACCATACTTAACACGACATGAAATAAATGGGAGTGACTGAGTTTTTGCAACACATATATTGCCTTACTACCTGCTGAGCTTTCCATGAGAGTCTCACGCTTCGGACTTGTTGGGAGCTTGGAACGACCCATATTCGAGAACTGGAAGATATTGTATGACTCTACCGGGCTACTTGAGACATTTGACGAGCTGGGAGCTAATGAAGCTGCATCTCTGGTGACAGTCGCTCCCTCCATGGAAGAGGAGGCTGAGGATGGAGGAATTGTGAAGTGCACCTGTTGTGTGCGGTATTCTGCTGCTGATGTTTCCGTGTCATTAGAGTCTATCGATCGCTTTCGACGACCAAATGAGTCCAATCCTCCTTGACATCTCACCTACAGATAAAAATACCAATAGACCAACATTTTATCTCCATTCCATAAGAAAATGGGAGGCTAGTAGAGCTCGTTACTGGAGAACAAAGTCCAAAAGGTTTATTCCCAAGAATGATGCTCTTTTCATTTTCCCATTCAACACCAAATTCAATGGGGGAAAAGGGAATCTCATCAAATCTTACCGGTTGACAAAGATCTTGACAAAATTGAACTGTGGCCACAAAATTAACTGTTGCAGTGGATGGGAACCGGAATGCTTTGAAATCCGCATAAAGGTTTCGAGTACCACGTTCCACTTCCAAGAAGGGAAACACATTAGGATCCCTTGGACATCTGGAGGGAGAAAGGACAATGGAATGTAATAAACTAGTAACAATGCGCCACTTTCACCCACATAATGTACTCCCTTTATCCCGGCATGAGTGAGCATTTTACCCAATGTTGTCGACCAAGGTGAGCAGTTCCCCATATTCCGTTCGGGCTTCCAAGTTCCTTGCAAAGATTCCAAATGCGCTGGATGGATCAATCTCAATTCGAAGCTGAAGCTCTTCACCCAACCCGACCACGGATGCATCCTGCCCGTTTCGCAAAACAATTCGCATTCTCACGTTCGGTGTGGGAGCAGTGTTCGTCACTATATTGGTTCCGGTGGGACGGAACGGCACACTAAAGTAAAGAGATGTTTTCCCTCGTCATTTCAAATTGATAAATTGCAGCACAACCATCATCATTTGTACAAGCATGACTAGTCGCATAATATTTACTTGGAATCATGTGATAAAAGTGTGTCAAATATTATGATCTGATTTCATGAAAATTGATCGCAGCTCCAATAAACCATGCGTCACTCTAGTGCCACTTTAGCGAGATTTAAACCTTGGTTATTTAAGCCTTTAAGCTTTATAAGAGCTTTTGCGTACATCCTCCTGCTTGGAAGCGGCTCTGCTGATTCTGCTTAAAAATTCATGACCGGAAGTTAGCCTATCATTAAATGCTGACTCAAAGCTATCATTTTTCCGCTCTCCCTTGTGTCTAGCTAAACTAGATTTTTGGCAAATATGATTCTATTTGTATTCCACAACGACCATATCATTTCCGGTCTCAAAACGAGACGAGAGAGTCGCGATAAAAAAACAGTAGAATGAAGATGGGGACCGCTGATAAAAGCCTTGTAGTGTAACTTACGTCACAGATATCCCTTTCTCATGTTCCCGAGAGCCTGGGCCATCAGGTGCATAGGAAACGGTTTGATCGGTTGCATCAAAAGAACATTCAACTCGCACCGTCTTGTCTGACTCTTGCATGATCACTGGGTTTTGTTGAATCACCACATGGTTGACATATCGGCCACGGCCCTGTAGCGCATCACAATAAATTTTATATGAAACACTTCGTACTGATGATAATATGAGAAAATCCGCCATAAACAGGAGATGAAGCCATAAAATTAGCAGTAACAATTCTAACTATCATCATGAA
>JAQGAP010001870.1:0-17550 GCA_034697805.1 Orchesella bifasciata | reverse complement strand
ATGTACTACGTTTAACTGTCCTAAATACTATGTACTAGTACTATGTACGCATGCTGCTTACCCTTCATATATATAATACATGATATTTATATACTGACTGTGTACCTAGACTAGACTACCTACGGCAATGAATACAACTGAACCTTGTTTTTTACTTTCTCTCAGCAACACACATATAGGTGAAGGAGAAGGAAGGAAAAAGTTGATCGAGCAATCAGAAAGAACGGCCGGTCGTAAATACTATTTAACTTTTCGTAACAGTTCTCCTCTGCTCTATTCCATGTGGCATGTGGCTCTTTTTTGCGAGACTTCCACAATCAGTTCTCAGACTCTGCTGGTTCAAGATGCTAGACATTCTCTACTATGAACAATTTTCAGGCCTTGGTGTGTGACTGTGAGATTTTTTTCAGGGGTTTGGTAGGTGCCAACTTTTTCCTTATGTGATTATTCATTACACGTGAGTCACATGAGGAAAAGAAAATAGTTTTCGTTATAACACATGCAATGCACCCTTATCATGAAAGTCACTTTGGAAGGGCAGCAAGGTGAAGTAAATTTTCTGTGACCGCTACGCTATTCTATTTTTAGACCCTTCATAAACACATCAAATTTTGCAGTATATGGAGATACTTCTTCAGCCCACAGGGCTTGTGACTGGAAGATCCAAATTTGCAAAGATTGCTTGAAGACATGGCAAAGGTGCACAAAGAGCCTACACGAATCACGCGAGAAAGCTGCAAAACACATGCAACTTGAAACAATGCAAATATCTCGTCTGTTACAGTATGCAAAATTCTATTTTTACCGTTTGTATGTACCGTACAATAATACTTAAGTGAGATGCTATTAGAAATGATTCAACGGTACAGTAACGACATAACTTGTATAGGAAGAAGGAGAGTAACATTAATGGGGAAAGTTTTTGTTATTTTAGTTTTTGCAAAGCATTAAATTTTAACCTTTAAAATTCAACCAAGTTAATTAATAAAGAATTTTGGCCTGTGGTAGACAGTAGTACAAACGGATGTGTAGATAGATTATGTATACACATAAATACTACATATATTTATGTGCATTAAATGGAAAGGGTCTTTGGAACCATACCCTGAGATTTCAAGCTACAACATATTATCTGTATAGACAAGTGTAGCTTTGCAAAAGTAATGGTTTGCCACGAACTTTTGCTCTCTCATTCACTAAGCATTTATTTTACCAATGTCTCTGCATAACAAATTCTTTTCCCATGTATGACGTAAATAGCTTCCGTTTGGTTACCTCATATCTTTCTCACGTCTGTGAGCCCTTCCTGCTCTTTACTACGTACATCGATTGTGAACCAAACTAGTATGCTTATTTCCATTCCTCTTGCTCTCTTCTTTCTAGGTAAATGCACACGTTGCAAATACGGAGGCATTATGAAAAGATTTGGGGATTTTGTAGCTCATCTATCCATGCGTTACTCAAGCGAGAAACGGATATTCTTACCAATTTCACAATCATACATATCACATTCCACGTGTGCATTGCAAAGAATACTTAATACCTTAACCTCTTAGTCTTTTCCCTTGGTTCATCTTAACATTTTCTGATTCTCAGGAGGTATCGTTTATACCTCATTCAGCCTTAATGCGTGTGTTCTTTCATTCATGCATGAGGAAAATAGGTTTCTACATGTTTTGTAACAATACCGATCTTGTGCTCAATTCAAGCTCGTGGACTCTAGAGAATGCTGTGGAGTATAGATATATTCGTGCAACATCATACAAACACTTGGCTACGAAAGCCTATTGTCATTTCATTTGAAGTCCTATCATGACATGGCAGAAGCTAAAGAGGAACAACAACCTTTCCGCTACATGAATCCGTGAACATCCAACCAAAAACGGTAATACTTCTTACAACGTGGCCCATTTTAGCTCCTTTCACCAGCCAGTCATCCATTTGCCATTTTAGGGTTTAACGATGCTACCTCTGTGCTATAATACACATATCCAATTTCTTGCTGTTTTTCTTCCCCATCAGTAATAACGCCAACTATACTGACCTCTACATCATCGCAAGTGTCTAGTAAGAATTCTGTGTTTTATCTGCTTTCTCAATATTTCATCACTTTCACTCTGTCACGGCATATAAGACAGCTCCAGGCACTGTGAACGGGCATTAAATTACTTCATTCGAAATGGATGTGCTCGAACTTTGATGGTCTGTGCTATTTATTCTTTCGCAAAACACAATGCAGGCAGACACACATCCATGGTAAGGCATTCCAAGGACAGAGTGTGAATATCGTGTAAGTAAACCATACCACGATATTTTATATCATTCAAGACTTCCCACCCACATAGTAAAGAGGATATTACATAGATGAATTAATAACATGTAAAGGATATGGTGAATAAAATGCTTCAAGAGAGAAATTAAACTCTCATCAGCTTTCTCATCCTTCAGGGAACTCAAAACGCGTCTATTTTTTTTTGAAAAAGGAAACTAGCACGATATTAGTAAGTACATTCGAAAATCGCTCATCACTTTGTCTTACTTTCTACATACACCACATAATCCTTTTCGATCCCACACTACAGTGAGTTTACTTTGTATGAAAAGCACATCAACTTCTTGAAGAAAATTCATACGTTGTACACATTATTTCTGTCTTGGGCTGGTAGTTGGTATTCCTGTTCTTCCTTCTTCCAACACAAAAAGGCAAACAAATGAAACCAGATAAGCGTGAGGAGGAGTGGGATACACATAGAACGCATTCATGTCGTGTTCTCAAGGCATGTGTCTCGGTTCAAGTAAAATGGAATCTTATTGTTAAAATTATTGAATGTACGTGTTTGCCTATATGTTTGCATGTTTTCGGAATTCATCCTACAGAAAATTTACACTTGGCTGGTCATTTATACATGCTTTCCCCTTTCCAGGATTTTTTTTTGTATCAACCCATTTTATTTATCTACGCTGTTGTAACGCGTAGACTAGCATTTACCATGTAGTATGGTAAATGTTAAAAATCTTTTGAAATCATATGAGCCATGATACTCATGATGGTATGAAATAGCTAACCGTCATGCATTCTTCATTATTTTTTGACAGCGACTTTTTGCTGGCCATCTTCCCTTAGAAAATGAGAGACGGAAATCTCAGCTAAGTAGTACTTTTGCATTATTATCTTAGCAATCTTGCACACTTTATCATGATTTTCTTGGAATAAGAAATCTAGCCACGTAGTCGCAAGACAGTTATTAAAATCGATTCAGCATTCAGCCCAGCTTGTGTGTACGACTGTTGCAGAAAGATACGTACTGATCAAAGTAGGTGCCAGAATGGGGGAACGTTGAAAGTAGAAAATCCTCAGTTTTCATATTTCATACAACGGGTAATGCTTCCGCATCGTTTGGTTTCAGTAGTGTACTGAAATATTAGGTTCATCCCCTTCTTTATTGTTTAGCGAAAAAAAAACTATGTTTTATACTAAAAGTTTATGTGATATATAACAGAACTTCCCTAGGCGCACTTGAAACAAGGTTAAGTTGAAAGAATCAATTTACAAAAAGAAGTGAATTTAGTTGGAGGGCACAGGTGAATGAAGAAATTTCCTTGTGGGGCTGTTCAGGCTGTTGTCCATGTGTTAAATCTGCGTTTTCTTCTGTGGATACAGTGTCCTGCACGGGTAAATCAGATTATTTCGTCGCTTTCAAGATAAATGAGGTAGTGATACGTTTGTCATTGTTCAACTAGATTGAAAAAGCTACGTCATTATGTTGAAAATCAGATTTCAGTGGTATCGATGTGTAAGAGGGAACATGCAACATGAAAATTGATAAAAAATTTCAAGTAGAGGCACTTTTCGATTTGGTGAATCCCTTTCCTCTGGCCCAAGACTAAGTCGATTTTTTTCATTCGACTTTGCTGACAAGTGCAAAAGAAATTCCAATCAAAACCTTTCCTTGGAAGTTGACTTAAAGCTACAAAAGAAAGGAAACGAGATTCGATTGATGATAAATCATGTCATGCCCTTTGTTGAGCGTAAGACGACGATGAAAATCAAAATATAATCCTATCAACTGCGCATTCAGCTGGTTTCTTGCAGAAAAATGTCATTTCGTTAGAAGAGGATGTATACAATTCACACTGTCATTCTTTCATTGTCTTTAAACTTTTCTTTGTCTAAAGGTCTTACTTTTATCTTCTCAAGTGTGTACAGATTGGAACTAAACATTCTACAAGCTGAAAATGATTTAAGTACTGTTGTATTGTTGAAAATCCTCCAATAACCCATTCTCAGACCTGGGTTCTAACTCATATCAATCATGAATGACGCAGAATTAGCGGAATGATTTACTTTTGTGAACAGCATTATATAATACGGGAGCTCTGCGTACTTGGTAGTGAATGCACGTAGCAGCCTTTTAAACGTTGTTAGTAGAGTTTTATATTACTTTCAGACATTTCGCCCTGACACAGACAGGATGTAGCAGTTGTCAGACTCAGAGTGTGAAGTATGCAAATGAGGTTACTTGAAGCCCTTGTGAATGCAAATCACTGACTTTGTGTGCGGTACTACTGGTATTTAACTCCCATATTTTAAACATACATAATATGTACATAAGCTTTTAGCTATTTAGCTGGAAATCTATCTCTTTGTAATATTAACACACTATGTTAAAAATTAGCAAAAGAGATTTTACTTCCGATCAGTTTTCCATAAAAAGGATTTCATGATTTTTAGTTAAACTCGTTCCATGTCTAAAATTCTGATGGGGCGTTTAGCGTTTTTGATTAATCGATCTTTTTGCATTGATCTAATGAATGTAGCAAACATGTTAAGAATGATGAATGGCAATGTGGAAATCTCCCACTGAGCTTATTATGTATGGTGTTCGGTTGGGGCGTTGGGGATTTAATTTATCGAGAAAAAAAACTCTAGAATGGGCTTTGGTGGGCGATTGTATGTATTATCCTTCAGTATGTCTGTTGTTAACACAATGGATATTGTAGTAGCATTCTAAGTAAGCTAGAGACGAAATTTCACTACACTTTTTCATATAAACACGAGCAAAATGTTCTGGAATTAGAAGAAAGCATAGCATCTAGCGTACAACCCAAACAATAATGCTGCCATAAGAGTTACGAACTAATGACTAGAATAGAAAGACCATCATCATCATCGTCGTACTTTTATTTAAGAAATAACAACTGCATATTGTCCACATGTCACAATTTGACTTGTCGTTTTTGTTCTAAGACCATCACAGCCATAATGTGAAAACCCCATGTGCCGTCATACTGTTTTCATTTTCATCTTGATTCGCAACAAAAACAAACTTCCAAAACAGTCAAAGACCTGTTCAATATTTTTATCCTTAAAATTCAGCATTTACAAGCAACAACATATTATTGCCCATTCATGTTTAGTTGTGTATATATATTTTTTACGGACATTCCAACTTCAGAAATGGAATGCACAAAATTTGTAAAGCTAAATAGCATAGTTCTTTTTACCTTTCACCCGTTTTATTATCGGTTGACCTTTTGTTGGTAGCTTCGATAAAATGGCAGTTATTACCACTGTTACGGCTTTCCTTTATGTTTCAGGTTAAGCCAGTGGCAACAGCCTTGTCATGCATAATAATAATATATGAATAACATAGGACAAACCATAGAGGAACAGGCCAGAAAAGAAATAAAAACTCATCTAGTTAACAACTTTGTATGTAGCGATTGCCTCCTCCTCCTCGGTTCTCCAGAGCTTCCTGCTTTTTCCTTCAATTTCTCCCTTCTTTATGCCTTCATTATACTGCATAATACTTTCATCCAGGTTCCATATTTCTTTTCTGTGTTGCCATTTCAGATAGCACTTCGTGCGAACAGTTGCTTCACGAGCATCTGTAGTAAATGTCATGTAATTCGTAATTTATGGGCACGTGTGTTTGATCACATAAAATGAAAATACACAATGCGATTCCATCACGCTGATGATTATTATTATAACGATGCGCTAGCTTGCAAAACCAGTCGAGTAGCATGTAAATGTACTGGCTTTCTCCGTTTATAATAATGACACTTGCTCTCCTCTCTCTCTCTTTCTCCCAGTTTCTAGACATATGCCAAACTTTTGAAAGGGTTCATTGGAGCCAGGTTAAGATATATACATATCCAAACGAATGTGGGTGGGTATATGAGTGCAAATGTAGAAAACAGACAGTCATCTTCCAGAGTCTCGTCAATATATATGAATATGAGCACACATACATTTTCCATTCGCTGCATTGTGTTGTGATGTATTCGTTTTTGGAACACAACAACTGGGCAAATAAAAGTGTTTTGTTATGCCAAAGAATTTTACGATCATTCGAAAGTTTGCTTTTATGAGTTTTCCTTGTCTTGTATTTTCTCGCTGCATGGTTTGATGAATTTAACGATTTTTATGTTGTTGAAGTGGTACCAAAATACCATAACACTAACATCGTAAATGGGATCTTGAGCATGAAACAACTATCTATTTGATGCTTTCTATTTTAAGAATATCCTGATAGCAATGTGATGCTGGTCCGGAGAGTCGGTAAAATGTACACTTCATCCATCCATGTACTTTATGTAGAGGCATTGCCAGTGATTTTTGGTTAGTGTACTTTCCTGCTATCATTAACGTAAATGTTTCATTACTCTAATGCATTCCATTTGCGTACAACAAAATTGCATTTCCAGTTCCCTTTCCTATTTGGGTAAAAACTGCAAACCAAATGCCTTTTATTTTCTATTCTGACTCATTTGTTTGATGGACTGCTAAATGTTTTATAGGCTTCGCGAATTCATTTGACTGGGCTTTCGGCAGTAATACATGCACTGTGCCAATTTTGAAGTCTGCTCACATTGCTAATTATGTTAAAAACATGCGTGATATGAAGGTAATCTTTGATTTCCGTGCTAGCTGATCATTATATGAATACAAATGGGGCTGAATAGAATTAAATAAACTTTCACGAGGATTTTGACAGGAATAATGATGGCTACAATGTAACAACAAGTAGGTCGAAAAGTACAACGCCATGGCCATATCAAACGAAAATGTCAGCTTTGCTGTAGACGAAATGCTGCCACTTTCGAGTTAACCTTTTAGTAGTAAAAAATAAGGCATGATCAGAATGAAGGCAGTTTGTATGTATTGTGCGAGTTTTGACTTCAGGTTTATAGGCATCTTCCGTTGTTGCAGTACATTGGTTTTCCAGCAATTAGTCAATCAAGCCAACAGGCCGACGCTACATTGGCATTGGCACACAGCTTCTGCTTGTAAAATGTCAAGATAAATTATTGGATGGCATTTGGCGTTAATTAGATCAGTGCCAATGAGAGCAAATAATTTATCTCATCCGGAACGAGCGTCATGCCATGCCATTGATGCCAGAGAAAGTGGTTGCACTGCATATAAAATTCGTGGGCTCGGCTCACGACATCCCTTAAAGAATATCATCTAGCTTTTCTTTTGCCTATTGTTTTACTGCCAGCAGTTAGGCTGGAGAACTACTTATCAATGCAAAGTTTGTTGCCAGATTACACTCGGAAATGGAACCATGGAGTGGTACAGTTGGAAGATTGCTGATTAGTATTGGTTGGTTGTATAAGATTCTCTTGCTCTTATCTACTCCAACTTGTCTCCTCACACAAGTACCGAAAAGTCCTTCGAAACTCCTGAAATTGAAACCTGCAGTTGTGGAAGTAGAGTAGACAGATGAATTTCAAGGATAGTGATTAGCAAGATAGCAACGTTCTGGAGACTGATTGGGCAATGCTTCACAATCATGTGGTCTTTTGTATATATGATGTTAGAAGAAGAAGCAGATTGAATACACAAAGTAGTGTGGCGTATAGCGAGTAGCTTTTCTGTTATCATACCAAATCCCTGGTGCTTTTCTTCACAGAGGTTTTCCCATTATTTGTTTAAGTCACTTAGAAAGCAAAATATATACTATTGCTACTTGACTCTCGTCTTTCCCTTGTTCTTGTTCTCGGATTACATGAAATATATAGCAGAACAGGAGATGAGAGTCGCGTCATCATTATGCATGCATGTGAACGTGAGTGCTAAGCGGAGCGTTGCGTTGAAAGCTTGTTGCTGCTGGAGGCGCCATCCCTTCCCTCGAGTCCCGTCCCTGATCGCTTGGTTGATAGTGTGTACACAATAACGCGTGAGTTTGTCGTAGCATTAAGTCACTTGAATTTGAAACTCACAATCTCTCTAATGAAGGAGTCCACTGCCTCCAAACAAAACTAGTTTGGCGTTGCCGCCCGCATTTCTTATTTGTAGTAACACCAAAAACGCTTGCCTCAGTTATCAGTGGGATGCTCACAAGCGATTTGAACCTGCCGAAATGAATTCTACCTTTGAAAGTAATTGCATGAAGAATACGTAAGAATTCATTGCGATGCTGTCGAAGGGGAAAGTGTGAGGTCCAAAAAGTTGGTAATCTTAGGAAAAGCCACCCTGATGCCCTTACATCTTGAGTGTCATTTTGGAAAATCTTTTGATCTTTCCAAGCATATTTTAACTGCTGTTGTTTTATTTTCCTCATTTTCTCTCCTTCCTTTTACTTTGCATCTTCTTTTTTTGCGTTTCAAGCAACTTTGACTTACTTTTACACCAGCATTGTTTGAGGAGACACTAAATGCTCCAAACCGACATTTGACATTATGAGAATAATTCAGATTCTTTCCAAAGAAAGCTTCCGGCTTACAATGCTCAATCAGGGACCCTGTATTACCAACTTAAAAGTGTCCGAGCTCAGCTGAAAAGTTGCAAATTCACCAGTGTTACATGTGTCACAGTCATATTAAAGCGACTGATGTGTTTCCTTTTCTCCTTAACATGGTGACCAAAACCCCAGCAAAACTGCGGGTTTCTTGGTTTATTTCATTATCCTACTCAAACGAGTTACACAAGAAAGAAGAGCCGACAATGCAATGTAAAAAGGACAAAACTTATTTCACGCCCTGCTGAAACTGACTCAAAATTAATCCCATTTTGCCACGCAAAAGATGATGATTCTACTTTTCTTTGATGAGCTTTTTGTACCAGTATGTCTCAACGTGCCCTTATATCCCATCATTAAAGTTTATTTAATCATTTTGCAGCATATTAAAGTAGCATTCCGACTCCCAGTTACTTTTATGTAGTTTCTTTTCCCATATTTGAGTCGTAGTAGAGGATATGACGCCACCACATACAGAGTAGTAAGCGACTGTGATAACCCCGAGAAAAGTTTTGTGTCTCGGGGCAGTTAGAGCAGGCAACACGAGCCAATCAACGATCCAAAATATCCTAGTAATTTTGAAACATACAAATTCTCTTTTAATGAGCCATAAAGGCACGAAAGAAGGATTAAACAAGAGAAATGGTAAGGATTGAAAGTATTAGCGTGTTTGCCATCGTAGTTTTGAGCTAGTCTATATTATGGCAGATTGGAGAGTAAATTTGGAAAAAGAATGGAAATGTGAACTTTGGAAGTTCTAACTAGTTGAATAAAAGTTTAACCGACGACTTTCTTTTTTCAACATAATAATGGGCTTGCTTGATGCTTCTATTATTAGTATGCACATCTTTATCGTGTGAAAACTTTGTGTAATGCATGCATTATGCATCAAAGACAAAATTTTCCTTTCGTGGGGATTTCTCTAAATCTTTTATTACGTCCCTTGCGCTGCTGTAATCCTTTGACAACTTTTTATTGCAATTTGATCAAGTAAAACATGACGCAAGTTTACAAAGTAAATCTCTAAAAATATGCTAGTTTCAATATTTTGCACAAAGTTTTCCTGGCGTGTGCTAACAAGTACGTAATAGGAAGCTATCTGAAGTTTTAGTTCATTGTTTGTTTGAAATAAATGACAAGAAAATCTCTGCTGCTTACATATATATCTTTTTCCGATTGGAGGAGCAAATAATGATTTACTACTAGTGAGCTCATTTTGGATTACAGATAGATAAGTTGTGAGTTACCGTCATGTCATTGAATGATAGGTGGATCTCGCAACCAGGAAGACAACTGCACTCAACTGTAGGATGAAAATGTAACAATCGGAAAACTTTGATTGATGTCAGCGTGTTACTGTCAACATGGAATAATCCTATTTTATGTCACTAGCAGTATAGTTCATACCTTTTCTAAATATTCTGTAAAAATTCTTCCCCGGCTACATCCCGAACAGTATCGCAGACATATTTCCATTCTACATCAGATCACATTTCACAAATAAATATTATCCTTGTCATACGTTTGGACGTGTGGTCGGAAAAAAATGTATGATGGTGAGGATATGGAGCAACGAATGAACTAGTGACATAGATTTTAAACTAGACTTTGCTTCTATAAAAAACCTAAAACGGAAACCATGCACATTTGCATTCATAGGCATAAATTCCGTCTAATTTCAAAAGAACACTCTGTCTTCAATTGTATACATACATTTTATGCATAACGAAATCTATAGAAATGTTGGTGCTCCTTTTGCGAAGTTTCTGATTCAGGAGCTGCAAACTGCAATTATAAAACTTTGTGCTTGGAGCACATTCTACTACTACTGACTCTCTTTTCAATACTATCTGATTAAACTATATACCAAAGGTTTATATACGACGAATTGATATGAACACAGCAAGAACTTCGTTAAATGGTCTTCGTTCTAAAAAGGATAAAAGTTGTCTCACAAGGCTTTCCCCATTATTAACAGACAACTTGTTGTCAGTTTACTGTTTTGTTGAGTATGTCCGTTAGAACGTCATTTCGTTCCAAACTTTGATAACTCTTGAGCGGATCAAAATTTTCAAACAATTTTGGTACCAATCGATAGTTAAAGTCAAACCAACGGCAAGTTTATTAATCTACAGAATCTGTATTAACCATTCCAGTAAAAAGGGTCAAATTTGTTTCCCCCATATATATTTCATAGGATACCAAATTTCATTACCCCATTTCATGGGGTATCAAAAGGAAAGTAATGGGGTGATGTAATTCAAATTTGATTCAAATTCAAATCAAGAAGTAACGTTAATATACGTTATCCGTTGATGATTATACATTCACTGTATAATCATCAAGCGCAAGTTGGCAGTTTGTTAAATTCCTGTTTTACGACTTTTATTGCATTACTAGCCAAGCCATGCAAATTGGATGCAGGAAAATTGGAATGTTTTTCTTTGAATGATATATCTAGCCATATATGTTTGAAGGCATGTGACCTTTTCAAATGCAGCCAGGTGCATCTTCAATGGGATCCTTTACTCGCAACGGAAACTTTTCACCACTGCAGTCTCCAATAGTTCATGGATACTATTATTTAAATGAAAATTTATGGCTCTCTGGGCTCCATTTCAATGTTGGAATGTAACTTGGCTGCCATCAACTATCTATGCCCCTACGAATATCGGTATTTCCATTGCCACTTCTATTTACCTCTGCATGGAATGATTTTGAAGAGAATCAGATCATAAGGAGATTTTAACTGTATGTTGTGCCATGCCCTGTTTTCGTTTCTACTCTGGCTTTCACGCCAACTTAGGTATGCCCTTCCACTTCTACTTCCTTTCATCAACATCAAGAAGAGTTGAAGAGAAGTGCCCCTTGAAGTGGATGAAATTAGTTTTCTAATAGAGTCTTCCTGGTTGACTTACAGTAGGATGGAAAATAGAGTTGATGAAACCAACTTTCTCTTGTTTTGTAGTAAAGAAGGATGCATGGTTGCTTAATAATTGTCAGTCACAAGCGTTGGCAGTTGAATTAACAAATTATTCTTGAAATGCATCCCGTGTGTAGATTACTCGTCTCTCTGTATTCTCTTACTTTCTAACCTAAGGTTGAAGAAGCTACTATCATTTCTTATGGAATCATTGGAACAAAAGCACTATAATTTTAGACCAGAATTGGGAAATTGGATACTGGATTAAGTGGAGCTGTCATTAGCAATGTACATATGGAAAGGTGCTTATTTATATGCCTTGTTTAGATTACACAAGAACTTCACATTATCGGTTTACATAACATGCCAAGCCACAATTCTCCAGTTCAGTATCTCTTTTTGGTGTCTTGGCTAACTTATTCTATAGTATTCCCATGTTAAAACTATCGCTGAATGATGGATAATGCCAAATTTCTTCAACAGTCACATATTAGTCAGTAATATTGGCAAATGGTCATCCATACTTGTTTTAAAAGGCTTGTATCTTGTAAAAATGTATATTTTACGACAAAAATTGTATACCTACTTGAAGCGCATGAATTAGTTAAAAAACTAATCATCAAAACCATTCATTTGCGTCTACCCATCTTTGCTCATTTGTGGTTTTGTTCGCATATAGATTTTTAATGTGTCGACTTGTCTGCTTTACTACGGACATAAAACGCTTGTGAAAACAGGGTTCTGCTTTCCAAAACTGTAGCTATTTTTCAAGTCCATTTGGTTTAGGTGCGGTAGAGAGATGCTTTGAGTCTTCTTTTATCTTTATTGACTTTATCCTTTCATCAATCCTAGCCTAGCTGAATCTTTTGACTTTTGAGCAAAAACTTACTTCAACTCCTATCACTAAAAGCGATAAAGCAGGAATAGTTTGGCGGAATTTCTCATGTGGGCTTAGCAGTGCAATAGACAGCTCTTCGTTTTTTTTGGGTTGGGATTCAAATGGTAGACACAAGTGTATCTCTGAAGAGAAGATTTTTATCGTATCATTTGGCAATGCTCACTGTAAGTGGTAGTAAGTATTGTACTGATGATGTTTGTGAAATCTCGTGAGGCGGAACAAGCGGCATTGATAAGGACATAAATGCTGTTGAAAACCTTGCACTTACATGGAACGAGCAGCATAGAAACAGCAGGCAGAAAGATTTTTGATTGCCCAATCGTCACTTTCTTTTTGCACGCTATCATACATTTCGTGACGAAGACCGATTGAATTTCTCTTTCCCATCACAAGCCTCACTTTCTTCAAGTTGGTTTTCCATGACTGGGCATTGTTCGTGCTGGTTGAAGTGCTCCCTTTTGGTTTCTGCCTTTCCCTAAGTCAAATTCTGTACAATCACTCACTCCTCTATTTTTATAACACTCGGAATAACCCTCCCCATGGCCATCAACTTTCTCTCTTCAGTAAATCAATGAAATTTAACAATAACTTGCCAATGGCGTAATTTTTGGCATTGGTTCGTAGTCTGGATAAAAAACGAGTTTTGCAGAGAGGGAAACTTGTACATTGGTCTACTATAGAAAATCATAATCATGGCCATAAAGAACCATAAGTAATTCGCTAACATTTCCATTCGCTTTGGAGAAAAACCGCATTGGATTTTTTTCGGACGGAGAAGACAACAGAAAATAGAGAGTATTTAAAGCTATAAGAATACAATTCATATTTTCATTGCATGTAAATAGATGTTGAGCTTTGTAAATATGTATAATATGTACTTGTGACATACTGTACGTATATGTTTTGTACTGCAACTGCAACACAAATCTAGGTAACCCATTTTCGTAGTCCATATTTCACTCTCATAGACAGCTCTCTTATCTATTCACTACTTCAGTTGTTGCAAAAAGAAATGCAAAGAAAGAATGTAGGTTTATCAGCATTATCTGTAATTATAGGCATATGAGTCTAAGAAGTATCGTTTATATAAGTCTCTTAATTTTTCATATTTCCTTCTTTTGTATTTGCATTAGCTTTACATATTAGTAAAGGACTTCATTTTTTAGCACATCCAGGGACGTATTAAAACAGTGATTATCATTCCAACAAAATATTTATTTGCTTTTAACATTTAAGGTTAGGAGTAGGAGTGTCACCAAAATTACGAATATTTCAATGTGTACTTTCTCCGTCTCCTTTCTCTATACTGCGTTGCGTCTAGCCATTTCAGCACCGCACCCCCACAACAATTTGATGGTCATACCAAGCTCCTTCATGCTAATAAATTATATGAGTGCATAACTACACAAAAAATTCCATTTTCTGATATGGTCTTGTCAGGCATCGAGAAACCGCACATTGGAAACTCCTTACTATAATACGAGCATTATTCTTCCAGTGCATAATTATTTAATCACTCTGGAGGACAGCCATCATCACAATTTTTCTCCGTACGTACGATACTGTTGTAGTCAAGTTGCAACACAGTACTCGTCATCGTTCTCAATTCCCACTCCATTTTGGGTCGCTATAAATATACTGTTTACTTTAATTAATTGAGTGGCTGTGTATTTTTTGCCATTTTAGTAGTCAACAGTAGTTGATAACAAACACAAACAAAACAGTTTTAGTTGTATTTATGTGCTAACCATTCATGCCATGCTGCGGTTTAAAGGAGTATGCTTAGCACAAGTAAACTTCAGCCATCCATTAAGAGTAAATTATAAAGCTTTTTAGTGGGACAAATTGGTTAATTCATAAGCTGTCATCATAACTTTCACTGTTGATTAAATGTATAAAAGTAAGCTCGCTTGGATCGTTTCTAATTTATTTTCAAAAGAATATTAAACCAAAGAAACAAAAACTAGTTAAACACGAAACATTTCTTAATATTATAAACTTGCAACACATTGGAAGCATTCTTCTTTGTACGTAGGCATTACACATTGTGATAAAACGTCTAACAGAATTCTTATGAGGGGACAGGGAACTAGAAACTATGTTATCCTCTTTCCACCATTTTTGCTCTCACATTGCGTGAAATATACATGAGGATAAGTAAGCAAAAGAAACTACACGTACACAAAGTTTTTAATATCTTCTCAGAAATTCATGCTGTACATGTAACGAAATGAAGTCATGCATTGCACTGCACGGCAGCTGAACGAAACCGATACTTCATATATCATGGAATGTCTCTCTTTATATAACATTTCACTGGCTTTACCTTCATCCGCAACGAAATTATTAAAATTCTTTGGGATAACCAGCAAGCTTGTGATAGGAGACAAAGTTATTACAGTTTTCTCAAGGAGAAAGCACGCATTGGCTGTGTTTATGTTAGATAATATAAAAAGGTAGCTACGAGACCTAGCTAGATACTAGTATGCAATAAGAGTTGCACATATTGTTTTAAGTGCTTTAACAGCCTAACGGCAGCATGTTTATGAATGTAAGTAGTAAATACCGTGGAATGTACTTATGTAATTCCACGAAGAATAAAAATGTTGTAGAAAAGTAGAGAGAGAAAGTGGAATGTTTTATATCAGGGATTTTCGGCTCTGGGAGTAAGAAGAAAAGCTGCTTCTTTTGGTTTTCCATTTAAAGCTGACATAGCACATGCACGTGGGGCGAGCTAACTTGAGAGGGATCACTAGGACACGAAAAATGGCTGATGATAGGATGCGTTTTAGCAGAAGAGAAAGTTGTTTCCTACAAGGTGACACTAAAGCTACGTGAGACAAGTCGGTGTCTCGATACTTTTTTAAGGAGACGTGAGAAGAGAGTCTAGACTTGACATTGTGTGCATGGGAATGGGAAGAGTTGAGTGAGTGGAAGCATATAACTTAAGTGCTGTCAAATGAGGAAGGAAACAGACGAAAGGTTTTAGAGCCCGTTCTAAGAACAACTATTAGGCCACGAGCTGCAACGGCTGCTGAGACAGCACCAGTCACAAGTAATTGAATGGCAACCTGTGGTTCTTTTGGCACTTGCTTGATGGATGACCAACAAGCTTATCTACATACACAAAATGTTTGTCTATATAAGGTTAAAGTACATTTATGTGTGCATGAAGTAATCCAAGCATGTCAATACCCATTACGTGTCAGGTTGTGGACGGCATGAAAGGACGAAAGTTAAAACTCAGGTTGAGAATGGCAATAAATAATGCTCTATATATGGAAACTGACGATGGTGTTTTGCAAACCACATGTTCGAGATTATATGGTTATATGAAACGAATGATCCTTTTCATTCCCATTTTATTTGTCAAATGTAGTTTGTTTCATCAAAGTTTCCACTATAAATATTGATTACGTACTTCATGCTCATTGTCATACTGATTTAATGTGTTTGCAAGTGTTTGGCAATGTTTCCGACTCGATACATGACATCTGGACAAATATCGGTATTGCAAGACAGTACGATTTGATTGAACGAAAATGAAATATCTTAAAAATCAATTTAAAAGAATTCGTTCACAAAGCTTTTTACCACATCATGTAGTTGTGTGGCTATAAAAATCATAGCTATTTTCTTGCTTTTCTTTACTAAAGGATACTCGATTGTGTTTACGATTTACGGCCTCGAAAGCTTGTTGCAGTATGAAGAGGAAAATAAATATTTGTTTGAAAAGGACTTCTCCATGAACAACTCAAATTCTTTGAGAATCCTTTCCTGAAACCTTTTCACATCAAAAGTACACTACAGGAGCAGTAAACACTGAAATATTGAAATGATGCCTGTATACTCCACTAAACTCACATTCTTCATATATTACATTATCTATCACAAAAAGAGGAATCCAGAACAAGGTTTCCTCGTATCGCAAATCCTATTTTAATGTTATATAGCGCAGACGGAGCAAAGACCCTTTCAAGAGATGTTTTTGCAGGTTTTCAAAAAGATCTACAAAACTGCGGTTGATTTTTCCCTCGGAGCACTTTTCACTCGTGTTTGGTTTGGTTTTGTAAGTTCGAACGATCGTACGAATACAGAGGAAACCGAGAGGAAAGGTTGTAGTTGTAGCGGTGGCTAGTAATATCCCCTTTTAATGCCCTATGCATGAGTATCTACAACCCGTCCATATGGTATGTCAAGTGAAGGAAGGAGGACATTTACTTCTCTCCAAGACATCATTCATCGTGGTATCTCATTTCCTAGAATACACTTTCTGATTCCTCTGCAACATAATACCATGTACCTTTTGTCCTTTCTAACGTATGTAATACAAATAACCTGCATTGGAAATGACACGATACATAAACTACAAAAATATATTGCCAAACCAATGGTTTCTTTGAGTAGGTAGGGGTAGTAAGATGTTAACAAAAAGGGTACTTTGCTCTCCGTTGAATGATATAACTCATGCCGACATTTATAGATTTCAGCGAGTTCTGTAATGATGCTTTGTGCAGTGTGTGTAGTTGAGCCCACCATATCAGCAAATTCTGATGCATTACAACATTACACTGTTGCGTCAGGAACGTCCTTCGAGTTATTGCTCCTTCTTGGTGAAGTGAAACATGGGTCTCATTCTTTTTCGGTTTCAAATTTCCTCTGGGCAGCATTTACAACGTGCGAACCGTAATTTTGGCGTTTGCCAAAAAGAACTACAGAATAATATAGAGAACTAGTGTCCAAGAGGTTTTATCATGACGAGTACACTTCTCGGATAATTTTATATGTTTATTACAAAGTTGTCGAGAACAACTATATCATTTACCTACAATACAACTAGAACTATATACTACGCCAATTTTTTTCAACTTACATCTCATTTTTACTGTTATGTCAATATTGAAGGTGTTGGTTGATAGTGATACTGACCATTGCACTAGCAATTCTGTCTGTGACGTCATTTTATCAAGGCTAACTAT
>JAQGAP010001869.1:0-17552 GCA_034697805.1 Orchesella bifasciata | reverse complement strand
AACTCTTAGACCTTCATTACATTGTCGCGCTTACAGTGGATTACCTCTGTACTGTGGACTATATAGAGCTATATGCTATTTTTAAGAATACATTGTTGTAATATAATATAATTATGAATAAGTTAGTTAGTATATTAGTATTCTGTTAACAGGCATTATTGCATGGATCCCCATATCATCAAGAGGATCTGTCAAGGCCTACTGAATGTATTAGTTATTCAGTAAATGTAAAAGTCATATTTTATATAGCGAGTTTTAATATAATATGTTCTCATGTCACATCCAGTGAGTGAACTGTTCGTTCGGTTAGTATAAGCAGTATTATACAATATTATAGAGTTTTTGATTACATTAGTAGATTTCGTTAGTGCGATTAGTTATAATAAATTGTTGTCAATTAAAATAGTATATTGGAACCGACCATTCTACCTCGTGCATCACCCCAAATCATAGTCTAGTTTTTACGACGAAATTATTAGTCTTGGTTTTGCAAAAAGACTAGATACTTTTTAACATGTGAGTAACATTTGGAATTGAATGATATTATAGTTTACTGTATTGTTGAAATGGTTAGTTTATTTTTGTTTTACGCAAGTGAGTTTGGGTTAACCAGTATCATCATGATTGTTTTTCTAAGGCTACATTAACGTTAACTCGGGTACAGGGCAGATATGAACTGGTTTATATTCACTAGTCAACGCAAACACTGCGAAAGAAATCATGCAATGATTCTACTCTAAAATACATACGGTTTCGATACAGAGTGTAAACAAAAGTGTTCTACTAATAAATATGCTCTACTAACTTATGATTACTTTGTCTTTATTAGGTTACACTTGTCAATGGGAGAAAATCAGAGTCATATTATTCAAAATTACCATATTCATTCATATTGCAGCCAAAATCTCCAAAGTGGCAGCGGAAACAATATCGCTTATAATTCCGCTACCTGTCATTTTTCAACTTTGACATTTGAGAGAGAGAAAAGAGTTTGAAAATCAAGTTGTATTCAACTATAAATATATGTATGTTTAGGTAATGTGGTGGCTCCATGAAAAAGAAGCCGATTGACATTATTTATCTGTCATTTTTCAATCGACTAATAAGAAACAGAGCCCGCCTGTTTTCTCACTGTTAGTTTTCTAATACAACTTCGGCAGATTTAGCTTAATTAATTACATAGTTTTTTTAAGAGATCAACTGCACAAATGCATGTAAATAGAATCAGTATGGTACGTGTATGTAACACCTCTCAAATCCTTTTTTATCTTTTTTTTGTGCAGTTCCAAAAATTACAATTCATAGACCGATCCGTAATTTCATCGACGTGTGAGTACGGATGTAAGGAAGGAAATACTTTTTTAAGAAGATAAGAGGAGACAAGTCTTGAAGGAAGTTGATGACCGGATGATGATGAAAACAGTGCTTCGTTGACGATGCAGGAGATGATGATGAGAATGCTTGTTTTTCAGTTCGTCGTTTTCAAGTGTAGAACACTGGGGAATACAAGATGATTTCAGTTAGACGTTCATAGGGACGACATTGACAAGTTCAAAGTTAGTAGATGAGTAGTAGTACGTAGTAGTAGGTTTCCTACTTTTTTTCCCATCCCATCCCAACCATATACGGAGTTATATGGATCGTTTTTATTTTGTTTGAAGTGGAGGCATGCAAAACGCATGATTCTGCATGCTTCCGTGAACGCGTCAGAGGTAATCAGTGCACAATTTGGTCTAAAGGCATGAGTACAAATATAATAGCGTACTCGAGGTTATATAAAAAGAAATTTTTTAAAAATTAACAATATTATATAATAATATATAAGTATATATGAGTTATTCTCCATTACGATTTACATTACAGTACATACAATATACATACGTACGTGTTATTTTTTTCTATAAATAAATATTTCGCTGTGTCTTCGATTAGTTTTTGGAGTTACATTACAGTAATATCAATGTACGGTATAAGTATAAGTATATTTGAATATTTAACTCTTACATGCTATAAATATATAAGTACATAATAAATTTAATATGAGCACCTTGGTTTGCGCAGCCCAAAAAAGATTGTTGGTACGCATTCAAGTAGTAGTAGTAATAATAATAATAATCAACAAAGTTGAAGAGACAGACATAGAGGTAAATTATTACTTTACAGACAAAAGATGCGTAAAATATCGCAAGTATATAATAAATAACAAGCACATAAATAAACTCTAATGAGAACAAATTGCGACTACGTAAATACATACATTACATAAATATTTACATAGGAAATTTGTTAGTCATTATGCTACATAAGATTTGTAATGTCAAATTTGATTCTAACAAAATTTAAACGTATGGATACAAAGCTAAGAAAATTTGTAATGGTTCATAGTTGTTGGTCTTACTGTGTTCATGTAGGTAAAACTCAACAAAGAGTAGGTGAGGATGGAAAGTTTTTCTTTTTCGTTCATACAAAATATTATGTTACATGATTTATATACGTTCTATGTATCGAAACCCTTTTGTGGATTGCGTTACGCTAAATATGGTATTCAGTTGGAAATGTTAACATTCAAAGACCAACGGACGACTCATTCCCAACCTCAAACCTATTTTCCCCAAACTCTGACTTTCACCTCACCTTTTTTTTAAAAACCCCTACGCTACTGAAGCGGAGAAAAGCCATAATGAAATATTATGGCAGTTGCATACGTGTTATAGTGTTTAAGTAGCTATCAAACAAGTTTTCAAAAATTTGTACCAGTATCCATTTCTATAAAAAAAACGTGTTGGACAAGAAGTTTTCCCAACCGTCACCTGTATAATTTACACCTGTCTCTTGCTTCATGTGACTATCACTATTCACTGCTTCCAGTGGCTTCATCATAATATGAAACACTGAATCTACTGGAATGCCTTTTTTAGTCGCTGCAAAACCTTTCGATCAATGCTGACTGCTGCGGTACAGCTGCTGAGAAACGTTATTGAACATCATCGGACAGTTTCTTTTTAACAAGTTAATGTTTTCGTTGTTGTTACACATTATCGTTTTCAAATGAAATATATAAAACTACTTTTTGCGATGCTAGTCTCTAGGTACATGTAAATATGGCTCTGGTTCTTCTTTTTCAATAAATAAGACTATTTTTCCCTACAATTTTTTGTGTGTTACAGATTCGGTCCAATATTATCATATGTATGGAAATAATTTTTTGGGTTTTTTTTCTCAAGCTGGTTTTCTTTCTCACATTTAGAGGATTCTGTGCTGGTGAGTTGGGTGGGTGTAAGAAGGATCATAATATCATATGAACAAGAACAGTTTGGATAGTTGGAACCACCATCTGAAGAAATGCGGTCTGGAAGGAAGCTTTGAAAATTGGATTAGATTTTATTGCTTTGATATTCATTCATAGAATAATGGGAACAGGTTCCTCTTCGGCTGTTGATACTTGATACCTACATAGATTGATGTGTATTTTGTGTGTATCCTGTCAAATTTCACTGATTGTGATTGATTATTTATATTTTTTGGTGTGAGCACACAGTGTGTAAATGGAATTGGAACACTGTCAACTAAATATTTTTTTTTGAGAATGTAATGCTGTTCGTTACACGGGCGTCACTTTGAGTGTGATTTGGAAATAACAGTGAGAAACGGCATAATTTTTCATGGAAGAACTGACATTTTTTTGTTCGAGACAGGATAGCTTATATACAGAGATACAGTTACTTACAAAGCATCCGTCAGGAGCAGGAGGAGGCGAGGGAGGAATATTTAATGCATGGCATAAATTTTCTGTTTTTGCAAATATCTGCAATATATCTGGCATCTATATAGAATGAATACAATCTGAGCGAACTTTTTCGTTGGGAGAACTTGGAGTTCTTGGTGGAAGAGCAAATTAATACTATTGGCAAGAATAGTACTTTTCCTCGTGTCATTATTTTGTGAAGATTTTTAAAAAGTTTTGAATAAAATGTTCATCATTTCCCGAAGCATAATAATATATATATATATATTTCGTATGCGTGTTTACATACTTCACAATAAGTGTAAACTTTTTTGTGCGTTTCAGAGAATGGGTGAGAGATTTTTGTTTTTTGATTTTTTTTTTCTAGTTTTCTTTTCGCTTGATTCATGCAGTTCTCTCGCACTGGCGAATCAATTAAAAAACACTGATGGTAATATGCGGGGCACATGCAGATTTGCAATAAAACTCATCTTGTCATAACAAGTAAAACAGATGAAATGAAGTAGAGTTTGAAAATGGAGCAGGCGTGTGAGTAGAAAAAGGTACCAGACGCTTACCGCTATTATGTTTGAGTAAATAACTGTGTTCAAAATGCTTAAACTCAGAAGCAGTTGTCAGATGTGCAAATCATTTGTGCTAGAACAGACGGATTCACGGAGCGTGCTCCTACTTCCTCCAATTCCCCCACCACGGCCCATGCAGTGCTTTAGCGTGTGCTTCCACTTGTAGTTGAAGGAGATGTCATTGATAATACTTAATTTGTTATTATTGTTAAATTCGGAATGATTGTTGAGGAGACTGCGACAAGTGGATGTGGATGAGGTAGAGGCGGAAGAGTGGAGCCGGGCGCAGGTCGTCAACCGACGCCGCTCCGCTCTCCTTTTCGCCTTTTCCTCATGTTTGAGCCGCTTAAAAAGCTTATCTCAGTTGGACATACTTTCCGCAATCAACATCTGGATGACCAATTCACGTCGAGCCTGTTGACGGGCAGACTCATTCCTGGGAACAGCGCGGAAGTCGACGATGGACACGATTTGTGACTTGTCTTCGAGTAGGTAGTCCCCTTGAGAGTCTTCATCTACGACAACAGCGGCACAGTCCTCCGTCTCAATCTCTTCCACTTCGCTCTCTACAAATGTCACTTTGAATGTAGAACCAGAAAGGTAGCCAATGTTTATATAATATTCAATGACAATCAAGTGATAGACACTAGTATATAGTTATAAAAAATACGACAAAAAGTATTATATATTATTAACGAGTGAGAGAAGAGTAAAAGGAGGCTAATGATATGTACTGTGCCATCAATCCTTGTCATTTCTTATTTGAAAGGGAAAAGAAACTAATGATGTTGGGCGTAGAATATCAAATTACCTCGTTGTTCTGGCTCGCCAACTTTTTGTTCTGCATCTTGTTTTGGCTTATAGTAGCGGATGTGAGCAATGTACCAGGCAATGGCCACCTATTAAAACAAAAAGCAAATTCAAGTACGATGAGAAGATGAAGACTTGCCATATCCATCCAAGACTAATATATTTTTTACAATAGTGTTCCAGAGAATTGGAAGACGATTTTGTAGCTGTCAATTTACTAACGAAATTGGATAGATCTTTACATTCTATTCTAGTAGAATGTAAGCTCGTTTACAGTCTAGCAGAGTTCATTTTTTGTCCACTTTCTCTCACAAAATGACTTTTAAGGTCACTCATACGTCAAAACCTGAATATACCAGTGCTATCAACTAGAGTTCCCTTTATATATGCAAAATTGAAGTGGTCTGTTTGACATGTCCCTATAAATGAGTGGTGATGGGAGTTTCAAGCCCACTGAATAGTTTTTCGAAAAGTCAAGGAGCTGGGCTACTACCGTAAATTGTGTTATACATTAGGTTTATTAGAACCGTCAAAAATGTATAGCGAGCTAGCATGTATCATTTTCTGGTTTCTTGCTCAAATTGAGAGTTTCTTTTCATGTCATCACTTCTTGCATGCATGGATGCTCTGCCAAATCATTTCATATGGTAATGTACTTCATTCTTTTGCGTTTTGGTGACTTTCCGTGGATTTCTTTTTTTTTATTGCTGATGGCTCTCCATTTCATACATACATATGCAATCATGACTTTTTAAAACCCACCCAGAAGCTTCCAGCGATCTCACTATATTGACTTCTCATGCAAATGCGAGAAGCTGGCTGGACGATGTTCTCTTTCGTTTCTGGCTGCTTGGCTAATACATACAAACTATGAGCTCCTTCCGAACTGCTATGAAATGCAAGCTGTCAAGCGAGGAGTTAACAAATCACCGTGAAAACATACCAAACCACATCAAAGATCCAACACTATATCAAGAAAAATGGCCAAAAATAGCCAGCAAGAGTGACCTGACAGATGGTCATAAATAATGGAATAACTCATTCATTTCCTTTCGGTAAACCAACAACACCTTATACTTGTCTCTAGACTACTTTCCTTCAAGCCCTTCTTCGTATACACACGTTGTCCTCTCACAGCTGCACCTACTCCTGCATCATCATCATCATCAACTTACGCTTGCAGCTCTATAACCTAACCTCATTTTATATTCCCATCCATCTACATCTACCACCTATAGTTTTATCAATGAATTATAAAAACGCAATATTCCATTTTATTTACTAACGGGAAATCGCATTCCCGGTCCGCTCGTGAAACCAACTAGCAATGCATGCAAAACTGATTAAAAGTTCAAAGGTTATCCATCAAATGGAAAGTGGGCGGGAGTCCATGATCCAATTCATTACAAATTGAGAAGTAATATACATTCGTATCTACATATATATTCATTATGTCCAGCAACTTACAAGGGTGCTGCCGACTACCATGCCTCCCAAAAAGAAAAGTATAGGTCCCAGAACCTTGTCCATCATCGCAGCAGTAACATAAGATGATACCATCACAGACTTGGGGAATTATGTATGCCGTTGTCTTGAGTGACGACGACGAGTTGCAAGATATTTTCTTAGCCGCTCGCTGATGATGCCTTGCTAGCTGAGCACCTGAACATTACTCCTCGGAGACATTAATTGCTGTGTTGTTCCTCCAACAACTGATATTTCTGGAGCTGATGGATACATTGGGGTGCAATCGTAACGTAATGAATGACTCGTTATGTATAATTTTGTAGCACTTTCTTTTTACATCACATCACTAACTACAAATCATCACACTCACTCCAGAACATTGACGTGTGCGTAGTTGTTGTAGTAGTTGTTGACCGTGGCTGATGTGATATTATTTTGCTCTTTGCTTTTCCTTTTGTACTAATCAACTTTCTTTATTGGAAGAAGGGAGTTACGGGTATGAGGATGAACGAGAGGAATAGGATTGGAACAACAAGACGTAAATCACGAATTCTGCACGCGACTCGCTATTATTAATTATATTGAGGATTTATATTGGAAGATGCAAATGACTTTTACGATGTAATAATACTATACCATTCTGCATATATATTATTGCATAACAAGGCCATAACCTCCTTCTGTAGTTGTAGTAGGTATGCTGCAGTGGACACACAGGGAATGTGTGTGTACTGCATATAAATCAAAGGCTACAACAACACACAACACACACTAATATTATTTTTCCCTGTATCAAGAAATCCTCCGAAACAAACAGTTTTTGACTTTCCATATCAAAGTCAAAACTTTACTAGGGAACCTCCACCAGCACAACATGATGACTGTTTACTGGCACAACTGATTTTCAATCTTTTCATTTTGCTACACATTTATTATTTTTCAGTGAAGGAGGTGAGCAAACTAAAAACTGGAGTGAGCAAAAGGGGGTTATGAAGGAGGAATGAAAATCCCGCTCCACGCTACACAACTATTGATCCGTCTATCCGAAATGCCCGAAAAATATGTGCTTATACCTTTAAGGAAATCCAAGGTGAAGAGTATGCATGTATGAATCACATATAATAGGCTTATCTGAACTGAGTCTAGTTTCAAAGAAAATATATATGAGTTTATGTTTTGAGGCTTCGCTATAGGCTAATGTACATATATGAATTTTACAGTTGATCTATAAGCTCCCACATTCTGCAGAAAAATGAGGAAGACCTACTACACAGGGCACGGTAACTAGTAAGTTCTGCTCTCTTTGCAAACCAGACCGTTTCCTACTAAACTCTCGTCTTTTGCTCGATACGGCATTGGCATGATGGGGAAGTCTCAAGTTATGCCGCTGCTGCTCCTGCTCTCACCACCTAACTCACAACACAACTGCCTTGCCTAACATCATACAGTTTTTAACTTTTTCATGTGCAGTCTTTGTGCAGCAGTAGGAGCTGTAGTATAGCCCTTGTGACTCACCGACTCTCTGCTCAAGTTTCCCTTGAGAAATTCCCGAAAAAAGAGAAAAGATTCCCTTATGCAAGCAACTGATACATATTATTATGATATTATATGCATATAAGCGAAGTAGCGCAAGCTTTTTTTTGTTTGTCTCGTGTGTGGAGGCTCCCTATCAAATGTTTGTTGGAGTTTTCTATTACCCCTATAATAGTAAATATACGCCACCACTATCACTATCCACTTCACTTCACTTGCTAGCAGCTCACTAGTAGTAACTGCTGCTGCTGTTGGCTTTGGCTTCTGCTTCTGGTTGTGACGATGATGATGACACTCTCGTACATGTGCTTTTCTCGGAGACTACTCTTCTCCTCTTCAAATATGAACACGCTCCCAACGACTCTGAGTCTGACAGATGAATGAAGAGATGGGATTCGAATTCAAGCAAGGCTAGCGGAAAAGGAAGAGTTTTTTGTTCTTTTTGCAACCAACTATGAACCAAAAGTGACGAGGATATGAGGAGCAAATGTAGATTTTTATAGATTCTGATTGTGACTCTTTTTCAGTGGTACAGAGTGAGTACAATGTACCATTTTAGTGCATGCATGGTATCAGTTTTACAGTAACTCTTTAGATCTTATGAATCAAGGTCTTTCCTTGAGTTGTTGAAGTAGTAATGGAAGTAGCAGTTGCAGCTGTGTTACTCACGTACTTGAATAGTTCTTTTAGTCTTCCAAAAGTGGTGGTCGTAGCACCGTAAGATATTTCTTGTTTTTTTTACCGTTCCGTTTTTCTAGCTGTTCATGTGGCTCATTTTTTGCTTATGCTTGCATATGAGGATTAGAGTAAAATATCCAATTTAATGTTTCCCGAGTCACATATGTCCTTAACTTTAAATGATAACACTTTAACACAACAACAACACTTTTTACACTTGCTACCAACACCATTAACGTTCCATGGAAGGAAGGAATCTTATCGCGAGTAAAAATTAGTGCATTCCACACAACTTGTTCCCAACACCACACCACTTTTCCTTTTAGTTCCAAGTTTTATGCAGTATTTTATTCATGCAACATTTGCCTCACGGTTGGTGCACTCCAATAGTAAGTAGAAGCACAACGTGGGTAGTCTGCTATATGCGTATGTAATAGAATGTCAACCACGTACGTGTTATGAAAGAACGTCCACTTTCAACTTTCACTGGTGTCCACCTCCTCGTTAACTTTTCCTTTTTATACTGCACCCTCACGGACGTCGTCTCAGAGGTAAAATGTCAATTTAGAAGGAGAGCTTTTGCTCTGACCGTAAAAAGGAGCTATTTGGACCACAGATGCTGGAAATGTTTTTCCTTGTGTAAAAAAAGAACTGAGTGTATATTGCTCGGCTCACTTTCAAAGAGTAATAAAAATATTAGCACTGTCTACACTGTAGAAGATAAGTACCTAATGGTCGTCAATGTGGCTGCTGTTATGTTATATCACGATACAGCGATGAAGCAGTTGATGATGATGATGGTATGTTGATGGAATCCAATAACTTTTTGAGGTTGTTCCCTCAAACTGACTTACTTATCATTGGCGGAAAAGCGGAAGCTGGCAAAGTGGAAAGGTGCCAGTCATTTCACACAAAAAACTACTCAGTTAAAACATATCCCACAGACACAGACACAACCAGAGAGTGACTCCCAAGTCAAGTCACAGAGAGAGAGAGAGAGAGAGTTTTAGGATGAAAGTGTTTTTTGTGGAGATGAGATGATGGCTTTTTTAGACATGGATTGATAAATACACAATATACCTTACGAAATTGAGGATCAAGTTTCTTTCTTGCCAAAAAAGAGCTATACTCGTGCAGATAAAAAATATCCTTAACACCAAATCACTCAAGTGGCAATGGATTTTGACGAGGGACTAATGCAGTGGTCTGACAGCTACAAAGAGAACCAGAAAAGTGGGTTGTGTTTTTATTACTTATGTGAGTATTTTTATCCTTTGTCTTCTCAGATATCTCTAAGCTTCTGCAGCCTCTCCTTTGCTCACCCACTCACTTAATTTCTTGTGAGGTGGAGTACTAGATGCTATTAAGATGGAGAATCGGAAGGAACAAGGCACTATTCCATAAAAATTTGGAGGTAAATCAGTCACTCTGGCTCAGTCAAGGAAGTCGAAGGCAATGAAGATGAAGACCGCTAGCGGAAGAGAAAACCTTTCTGCTTGAACCTTTTCCAGATTACCTTTAAATACATCAAATGGATTTTAGCACTAAGTAAACGCAAAAAGGAAACAGATATCAAGAACACCGTCTAGCAAGCCGGTAGCTGGCAAAGTGTGAAGTGAATGTATCTCCTTGTATTAGACTCGCCATGAATATTCTCCTCCAAAATGTAGGAGGAATACGAAAGAATTTGGAAGACAAACGGTGGATCGTCGATGGATTGAAATAATGGATTGGTTTGCGGAGAGAAATGTATATGAGAGCTTCACACCGTTCTTGTTGTGTGTGTGATGAGATAAAAACGGATTACTTTGGATGAAAAGTAAGCAAGAACAGCTTTCTCACAGCGGGGCTTCCTTGTCGTTGATGGAGAATCGGGGGTCGTGATACACAGTGAAACAGATATGATAATATAATATGCTGATGATGATACGGGTGAACATGAGGTTTTTTTAGTAGGTAGCTATCATACCTTTTCCTTTTTGCGATGTGCACTTTTTCACTTTTCAACTCTCTCTCTCTCTCGGAAAGTTCTCCCCAGAATATTCATTTCATTATCTTTATTTCCGTTCCTCTCCTCTGCTTTTTTTTTAGCAAGACTAATATTCACTGAGGCTGATAACTAATGCGATTTTTCCTCTCTCAACTTTTTTTCTTCTTAAAAGCTTATGAATAGGTGCTCGTTTTGATAATTTTTATATCAAACAGCAAGGCGGACCCGATCGGCCGATACAAATGGTATCTTCATGATGCTCATCGTCGTGATTGAAGAAACAAGAAGGGTGAGCGTAGTGTTGATGCATGCAGAAGTGGTGGTGTTTTTTGGTAAAACAAGGTTAGAGCATCACCCGGCTTTTATATGTATGTATGAATGAACGTCTATAGACAAACAAAGTTTTTAAAGGAGACCACAAAACAGACACTTCTTACGTTGCTGTGTTCTTTAACATAAAACGTTGACTATTGTGGTATGCTCATGCTAGGCAGAACAACTTGATATATATAATGCACAAACTGAACTTGTTAACTAATAGTTTATATCAGTTTATTCATGAAGATGATGATACGCGTAGAAAGGAACGGTGGCTGGCTGTCGGGTGATGATAGGGGTTTCCTACGTACTCCTTAGGAAGGACTGACAATGCGGATCCTTCTTGGCTATGGAAATTGGTGCAGGGTTTGACCATCCAACAACACCGCTCTCAACTAATGGTGAGTAGGGAACCAAGGCTTACCGTTACATACCTAATACCTACATATATCAGCATACTAACTCCAGAACGAGATTCGCAGAGAGCATGGGTTTGTATTCCAAGGATCTTTCCAAATTTATCCAAAGGATAATATGTAGGTAGGCTCGAGTGATCTAGGATTTCTCTACTAAAACCGTGATAAGAGCAAGAGATACAGAGTAAATCTGAAAGAAAGCCAGGGAGAATAGTATAAAGTTGAAGGTAGCACACGAACATTTATCAGTTTAGGTAGAGCTTCTGCGGGAGAAAGGAGTTTGTACTTTGTATGCATGTCGAAAACTAAAGTAGCTCTTTTGCAACCCAGCCAAACAAAGGGACGAGGACTTTTTTGTCGAAAGTCGGAATCAAAGCTTTCTAATCTGTTTTTGTAGTTTTTGCATGTAAACCCGCATTGAGAAGTTGTAGTAGCAAACTAACAAATGATTTCATAATGTTGTTGTAAACGAAAAGATTTTTTGTTCACAAGAACGGAGCTAGAGAGTATCGTGAGATATTAAAAAATAGATGCATGCTATAATACAACCAAGTTGTACATTGGCATGTTACACGAATTTTAGGGATTAAAGAGCAATTCGTTTCATGCTCTCAATAATAACATGTAATAAAAAAAACAATGTCAGTTTATTACTTGCTTTCCACATTTTTTAAGCACAGAAGTGAGTCTCCGGTTCCTGTCTTTTCCAGTTTCATTTTACAAATAATATTACTCAGACGATTCTCTGGTGGTCGATGAGTTGTGTTGAACAAAGCAGAGGGAAACTGCTCCTGAAAATAAAATATTGGGTAGAAAGAAGCAGAACTAATGCAAACAAACAAAGGATAAGATGTGTTGCTTGCTACTAAACCGAACAGAGCCCAGATTTCTCATGGGATGATGACATGTGCGCTTTCACTGGACACAATAATACAATCTTACAAGATATATGATCTTGACATGGAGGTAAATTAAGGTTAGGTAAAAAAGGGTCTGCTTTGATTACAAAACAGGTCGCAACCCAACATGTTGACTAAATTCATTCATTTAGGTAAAAAGCTGTAGTCATGTCCAGTACAAATGTTATTTGGAATAAGATTCGTTTGTTTGTATTGTGCTAATAATGTAGTTCGCTTATTAACATGACATACATAAAAGATGGGAGCGCAATAATGGATTATTGTAGAGCTGTATTTCATCATTTATTCTGTTTGTTGTCTTAATAATCTAGCTTCCTCCCATCTTTGGGATAGAGGATTGTAATAAGTTGAGTATGAATCATCATCTCAAGGATAAATATAGGCTGCAAATTGTTTTATGTACGTGAAACGTAATATAGAGTAAACGGTAACATGATAGCAGAGTCTGCTGAGTCTTCTAGATGAGCTCGTAACAAGAAACGGGTGTATCGGCTCCAGTCAGTTCCATTAAAATAATATTATGATATGCTGCTACTCCTTTTTTCTCAGATACTTTCTCTTTGTGTAGGCAGTCTAGGCAGAGGAGAGAGGAACATTAAAACTTAAGAACATGTCACTCATTTGCTTTACATTATTATCATTATCTAGTTTTTCTCTTCCTCCTTTCCGTACAGTCTGCATAAAAAGTTTGCATAAAACTTTTGTTCCAAATCCTCCCCGTGAAGCTTTGTCACATTACTTTCCTCGTTTAATTATGTATGCTTCCCCTTCCCAGTTGATAATAATGCTGACAACGAGCATAATTGGAAACGGAGTAGTTTGCAAATTTTTTGTAGTCATCTTCAAAACCTTTTTGGAGCGAAGTTTCCCTAAGCAATGTCATATATATAGTGGAGATTAGGTTCATGACGTTATTAATAATGCTGCATAATGGTGTTTGCCATCGACACATGAGAACTCTGTTTTTTCCTCTCATAACATGATATGAATGTGTGTTCTACCGGCAGCCAACCTTCTTTGTCAGCATTTCAGATCACGTACAAACAATATGGAACAACTCCATGTGAATTCTCAGCATAACAAATAGAGATGGTTATAGTGCATGATTTCATCACGGCAGCCAATGCTACGGCTGTGAAGACAGGATCTCTCTTCTCTCCATCTCTCTAGATTGGTAGATGGGCAGCATGCAGATGTTTTCTTCCTTTCACCCACTGTCGTTTGTCAGTCTTGAGATCTACTATCCATTTCCTTCACAAAAGTTTCGCTGAGCTTTAACACTTTGATTAGTGAGCCGGGACGGAACAACCAATTTTTACTTGATTTCATCCTTATTTCATGGTATTCTTCTTAAATGTGTGGCAAATTGAACATTTCTATTTCAGACCATGCATTCCAATCTCATCTCCTTGGCCATGGCGTGCAATCCCATGTCACACCATTTCGGTACGGATGCATGCAGCCGATCAGCTTCTTAATGTTGGATCTAATTTCATGCGATGTGGCTCCTTCGTACCGATTCACAAAGCACTCATTGTATGAAGAAATAAACGCAAAAACTTGGAAGGATTTCAAGTAATTTGGGGCTCATTTAAATTTGTTCACATTACATTACATCAACATCAAATCCTTTATCTCCATTATGGCTTTATTTCGCATTTTGTTTATAATGGTTTTTTTTCAACAACAGTATAGTACAGTCAGCAGAAGTAGGATCAGAACAACGACAACACAATAACTGCATTTTTATTCACGATCAGATCAGGTCAGCATACGAGAAGAGAAGAAACCTTGAAATTGAACCTTCATCGTATAGTTTAGTGTATAATATAATAATATCTAGTGTCTTTGTATTTTTATAAGACACGTTTGCCAATACAGATTCACAAGGGAATGAATGAGAATACCCATCTGGATCGTGATTTAGGAAACATGTAATTTATAGTAAATGGACAACAACTTTCAAGAGAGTACATTTTACACGCATGCATGCATACAAGAAAAATTGTTCTCATTCCCAACTAGAATGTCTACATGAAATTCTCAAAGGAGTCGATGATGAGGCTGCCAACCAACTAACAAAATGGTTTGTTTGAATCTGATGGATATTTAACAAGACAGAGTATTTATTGCCTGTCATCTCAAGAATCTCAATGAATAATTGTGTCTTAAAAGCACTCGTCTCTTCCTGCTAACGAGGCGAGGGTTATGTGCGTTTAGAGTCAAAAGTTGAAGAATGTACGTGTGTCTGGGACTATCAATAAAAAGTCTTATACATCTGGAATCTCGAAAGTTTCTAACAAAGATCGAAATTTATATTATTAATGTTACGATAACTCACGATGCATAAATACGTATGCAATACAATTAATGCATTTCAGAAATGCGTCATTTTGGGATTGTGGCAGTTGTACGAAGTAATAATAATAAATATTCTTTTAAAGCTTCACTTTTCCTTTTCCGTGGACGATGATTTCTTCATTGAAGGCTTTTTTGGCGGAGGTTTGGTTACCGTATTGCCGTTAGCATTCGAATCTGTATTTTCAATTGGGTTACTCAATCTCACTCGAGGAAGTACGCACTCTTCGTAGGATGGTGGCGGGTCATTTGCCGAGAGCAGTGGAGAAATTGCAGGATAGCTAGTGAGTTGAGCACCATAATACTCAGCTCTTTCTGAAGGAGGAGCTGAGGCAGGAAATGGAACAGTTCCTTCCGGCACTAACATCGTTTCTCCTGGACCATCACCACTGCCACCAACCCAAGCGGCTGCTGAATAGCTTCGAGTACGGGAAGAATAGTGTTGGACGGCTCCAACACTGTGGGAATCTCTTGGCTCCCGGAAGTCTTGAAAAGATGAAAAATAACCGGGAGAAAATTAACATGCATGTTGATAAATGAGTGACAACTTGGCTAAGTGATAACAACATCAGTTTTAGATGAACACAATATATTTTTGTCTTACCATGATAAAAGCTACGTAAGCCACGTCGCCGACGATTCTTCCAAGCACATAAATGTTTTGCCACGTATTCTTCAATGTACTCACAAACTAGTAGGGAAAGGAGCATCATGAACCCGAACTAGAACAGTTAATAGATAAAATTTAGTATTAGTTACTGTTTTATACTAGATTAAAAGCGGAAATAGACCACACTTTTCAAGTAAATGAGAACCATAAAGATTCACAAGATGAAAAATGCAACTTACCAAAAGACATGGAAAAACTCCAAAACTTAATCCTAGCAGAGTTGTCATCGACATGCTTCACTTCCTTGTTTATCCGACTGTGAAATGTTTTGAGTATGGAAGCAACTACTGTAACTGTAAATAAAATCTGCGAAACTGACTTGTATTAACTAGGGATAGTCCATCTTGAACACCACAAATTTCAACAAAAATACGTCGTAAAACATGCGACTTACGGGTAGAACAATCCTGATTTACGCTTTACACATATGATACAAACACAGCGCTGGTCGAGTTGTCGGGAAACTCCGGAGAATTCATCAACAACGATCAGCTTGAGATAGCTAGGTGAAAGTCGGCTTCTGGAACGGTGTGCAATGTTTTCCTTTTCTGGTATGGATTTTTAGAAGCAACAGCAATAGAGAAAGTAGTAGATCTGGTTACCTCATGCCATGCAAAGCATACATGTTATATATAATGCATATTATCATGTGCAAAAGAGTTTTTGCTGAGGTTCATCATGAAAATGCTAGCTAAATAAATAAATATTTTAAAGATTGCCTCAAAGATTGTCTCAAAGATTCCAAGTCTTCAGTAAAGTTTCCACAGCAAATGCCTTTATAGCTATTTATTATCGAATTTGACGCTACAAGCAAGTGGAAGCTGATGAATGACCTTGAAAATAAATTTCATCTGGGTATAAGACTAGTTTATATGTTTTATAAAGTAAAGTCAATGGAATATAGTTTAAAAGTGGACTTTTATTCATTAAACATCTAATCAAATGTATAGTATATAATACAAAACATGAATATATTGAATATAGCTCCGAATTGGAACTTTCCCTTATGAAAATGCTGGATTTCTTCTATGTCTTCTGCTGGGCTTATCAATCATTTTTCTGAAAGGTATGTAATATTGCCCGTCCAAGATTGGCTCTTCGGTTACGATTGTTACTGGATTTGAACTAATAGTAGTAGTTGCACGTGTAGATTTATTAGAAATTGATGAGGTTGTCCGCAGGTCCTCTTTTGGAGGAGAGGGGGAGGTAGCAAATCGATGACTTTTTGTTGTAATAAAGTTGTCTGTTGCTTCTTTTATTGGAATTCGTTTTGTAGGCCTCACATTTTTGTTCCAAGGATCTCGCTCAGGTAATTTTGAGGAAAGGGATGCCGATGGAAACGTTGGTTTAGGGAGTAAAGGCTCCTGATCCAAAACCTCAAATAGGATTTTCCCGTTGTATTTTTCTTTAAAGTAGAAACACTCAAATATGTTGTTGCATAAAATCAAAACTAGGAAAAATGATATAATGCAGTTTGCCAATTTGATAAGTTACTTTTACCTCTGCGATTCGTCCTGGTTCTGGTATTACCAATACTAGAGGCGTCGTTACGAACCCGCCCGTCTCTCTGCGGCTCGCTTACACTCATGCTAAAAACTAGGGAGCTGCAAAACAATCCTAACACAATTTTTGCTGCAACCATTTTGAGATTTTAAACGGTAATGATATCTTAAATTAAGACAAATCGAGGTTACGATTGTTGTGTAAGAATGTTTTGGATCTGGCAGATGTTTCACATGACCACAGTTTGCGAGATGAATAATGATTTCATACTTGCATATATGCAATACAACTGCTTTGGCTCACTTCAATCTGCCTAGAAAATGCTTGTTCAAAATCTATAAAAACAAAACGCATGCGTAACAACTTGTAATACTTACCTGTGTCAGCTAGCAAGGTACCAGGGATCACTTCATGGAAAGACAGGTTTTCCCTACTTTAATTCATAGACGCTTTTGATGACATGGCCCAAATCAACATAACGTATATTTATCCTATGTCTGATATCAGTATTGTCGTCATATTCCTCTCATCTCATAACTGCTTTTTGCATACATTTTCGCATTACAAAGGTGAAACCGCAG
>JAQGAP010001868.1:0-17553 GCA_034697805.1 Orchesella bifasciata | reverse complement strand
TTTTTTTTTCAAGTAATGCCGACACTGCGGTTGTCTTCATAATGTAAGGTTTGTTGTCCATCCTTCCATGCCATAAACCACGAGTATAAAATATGCATAACCAGAGAGGAACAATTTATGTGTATGTATCTCCTCCTCATCGTATCTCTCTTCTTTTTTTTTGTTTTCGGGGTAAATCAGTGTACAATACTCCTTATACCATGCCCAACAGAACAGAACGCATAAACTTGTAGTGGTCATACACTGTCCACGTCCATCTAACATTAAAACAGCTCACTATTCTAAAGGTCCTTACCGCCACGATGATTATTATGATTATGAGTATTTGGAAGGGAAACGAGTAAAACGAGCCATGAGGTCGATAAAAAATTACCAAGTCTGTAATTATCCACACAAATTATCATCATCACTTTGGTTTACAGCGGTACATCTAACCTTTTCTTCTCGGTTTGTATGCAAAGAAAGTTTTTACTCGTGAGGAAAACCAAGATTTTTTGGAGTTGATAATATGAGTTACGACAGTAAAATGGGATGGGATGGGCAATATGCACGTAAAATAAAATGTAAACCTTTCTTGTTTCTATTGATTCATGAATTTTATTCTTGGTATTCAAACCCTCACGGTTGTTGAAATGTGTATAAGTAGTACTCAAAATTGAAATCATTGTATCATTACTAATTTCTTCAAATATTCTAGTCACATCTTCCGAAGTGAGAATATTTTGTTAGTTTAGAAGGTAATCTGGTAATGATGACCTATGCATTTCGAACGTAAGTGAAAAGTACGCACAGTATAAGTGATGAAACGATATCCTGCACCCATTTCAAATCAAAGTCTGGAGTTAATTGCTACAACTGTGGAATATTTGCGGTTCTACGAAAGAAATTGGCAAAGATGTGAGCATTAATGAAGACGTCCTTTTGGTAAAAGGGGAAGGAATACATGACAAACCACAGAAGATCGTTGCGGCTCATATCATGCTGATAACCGCATTGATAATGTCAAAGCAGTGACAACTAAACTACTCCTTTTTGTTAATGCTCGAAATGAGTCTTGGAGAATTTCTTGGTCCTCATTATTCGGATGGCGATAGAGATAAATCCTTCCTTGACATTCCAATGACAAAAAGAATATCTGCATACCAGATAATTTAAATTATACTAAGGTATTTATTACTGCTGCCTAAACTGAAATCGAAATTGTGGAATGAGTATGCATATACTAAGAGTGTATGCGAGTTGCATCGATTATCAGTTGCTAGAGATGCCTCTCTCAAGTTCTACAACGATGATAACGGTAATAAGATGATTGTTTGTGATGATTAGGATGATGAAGACGATCATATTCCCTTGTTTTCCATCAAGATGATGGCCGCGTGTATCTACCTAAAATTCTCCCAGGCCAATCTGCTTTATAACGATACAAAATTGAGAAAAGGGGTAACGTTGACTCTAATGCCTGTAATTTAGCCCATCTACTTCATTGGTTTTGACGCCACAATAATGTGGAGAGCTGAGATACGCCTGTAACAATATGTTTAGTCTTATAACATTCAACCCAAGACGATCATCAATAGTTGGCTTGGTTTGTTGGTCAGACATGTTCTCATAAGAATATCAAGTTAAGTTTAAATGGCCCAAGCCGTAAAACACATTATGATATCATTACAGCATTCATTTTATGCCTTCGTAAAGTGTTATGCTTATATGTAACATAACATTACTCAAAGTCCCTTTGCTTTCTTTTACACAAAAAAAAATCTTTCTTTACCCATTCTTTCGAGAGATGAAGTCAATGATGGTGAATATAACAAGTGCAACTCGTTCTTAGCCAGATAATAATGAACATCGTAATAACTGCGGTAAACAACCATAAGACGATGATTGTACGAGTGAGTTGTAGAGATGTATGTACGAATATAATAATTCCTCAGCCCATAAATATTTGGATCGCTAGTTAAATTTCAAGTTGAAGGCATTTTAGATTGTTACAGACTGACCTTAAGGTGTTTTAGGACTTAATAATAGGTCATAATGCAGCAACAAATCCACCCCGGCTCCAAGCTATTCGACAGCTGTGATGAGATAACACTTTTTTTCTATCTACAACAGGGTACGCTTTTATTTGCTTCACTGAGCTTCATCCCCATCTTCACAAATTCACAACAATACAACACACTCTTTTCGGAGGATTGGCTAGCTGGAACATTTACTGTGAATTACTACACCTCCTTTTAGCGAGCACACACATAATTTACAGGATTTTTCCGGGCTGTGTAGTTTCCTAAAGCTCAATAACCATTCCTGTCTTGATACCAACAACCTCATAATCTTCTTAGAGCTTCTCCGCAATTAAAATTTTCATAGGATCATTCTTGTTAAAAAAATGTTGCTCAAGCCAACCTACTTAATATTGTAGTAGGTACAAGGAAAGCTTTTTCAAATTAAAATGATACCGTAGGAAGATTGAAGGCGGTTTAATTACCGTTCGCGTGATAACTCCGGCTTCAATTTTTTTCTAGAGCAAGTGAACTCGAACGAAAGTAAAATTTATCTTTCCTTACTATTGTATTACGCCTAACGAATTGTTCAAACAAATCTACAGCCACGAACTAAAAGTACACGGTTAGTAGATTAATGCCACGATGAATTCGATACCATCACATGAAAGAGCAATCAATAAATATTACATAATAATCGGCAACTCAATACATTATTCAGCTTGACAACTTCTTGCTTCTTTTTGCCAAAATATTTCAAAATGAACTTTATCTTTGTGTATTGGTTGTCGGCTGGTGCTTTTCAACCCAAACCCCAATAGGAAAATCCAAAAGGAAATTTAATAAAACATCAAACAAAAACTGACTTGAAGTATATTTTACTTTCACATTACATTCCATGCAAAAACATGATACTGACGACCCTATTTAACGTTAATAAGCTCACGATTCTGTATGTAACGACTTTGGACAGTTCTTCTACAGTTTTGGCCTTGTAACACAGCGGAGAGTAGCAGCAAGCTACAAAAAGAATTAGAGTACTGAAACAAGTAGCCGGATGATTAGAGAGAACCAGACCAGGTAACATGCTTTTTTACTTCCATTTTATATGACAGTCAGACCTACGATATTTTGTTGACTTTTGCTTCGCGACTGTCAGTCACGATGACATTCTTTTGAAAGCCATCGAGCGCTTCACCTTTTTTCTTGATACGCATTGGTTTTTCATTGCGGTTTGCTATAAAAAGTCAGATTAATCGTAAATAAACTGAAGGCGAGTTTAAGCTAAACTAACCCCAATCTAGAACTTCATCAATAATTAGTACCAAAGAAAATGTGCCCATGACTTGTGTTGCCTCATCTATTTCCCAATTTTCTCCCTCTGCATCATTCTCTGTTGTGTATCCAAGCTCAAGTTTTACCACTCGCTCTTATCGTGATGTTCATAAAACTGATTGATACAGAGTAAAGCGTGCTGCACTGACAATGATGCCTCAATCAGGCAGAACAATCGTCAGTAATGTGCTAACGACAACATGCATGAATCGAATGAAAACGAAGAAGTGAATGAAATGAATTGAATCTAATTGAAATCTCTATTGACAAATGAATACAAATGGTTCTATAATGAATACAAATCAAACTGCGTTCATTTGTCTTCACTTTACTTTTTTGCTGGCCTTATATTTCATTAGTGCGGATGTTAGTGATAGCTCTTCAATACTCTTTGTCACTGTCACTGACATGCGCTTGTCGGATTGACCATCGTACATTTATCAGCACCCCGTCTTTAATTATCCTTACAATTTTAGTTGACGCTCAAAATCTAGTCCTGGAAGAAAAAACATTTGTGGACTTTTATTAATCAACTAACAATCGACTACATTTTAGCAACCTATTGGTACGTGCCGGTAAAATCACTCGAGCAAACGATAGGGCATAAAATATTAAGGAGACTGCAACGTAACAAACATTGTGTTTTGTGACAGCAATATTAATGGCATGTGGAAAACCACATTTGGCTTCGAGTCAGACATTGCTTCAATTTACTTGTTACAAGAGGAAAACCAATGTTTTACCCATCACTACACGACATCATGGATTATGTAAAAGTGATAGTCGTTAAAATTGTATGTGGACGCTTCTTCCAGATTAAAATAGCTCCCCTCCAACGTTACAAATGAAGTTGAATAATAATGATGCGCAGGATCTTAAATGGCCACTACCTTTTATTATAAAAGAGCAGTGTGTTGGTGCTACTCAAGTTTTTGTGACGACTTTTTTTTGCATCAACACAATAAACTCAATTAAGCCATTTTTCTGCACGTATAAATCTTTCCCTCTTCGTTGATTGTTGATTACGCTATATAGTCTTTTTTATCGAGGAATAAAAAAGGGACCAGCTCGTTAAGAACTCAATGCAATGAGCTGTTCGAACCGAGTAGATTGTGAATTAGAGGAGATTGTATCAGGCAATTTTAATCAGTTTGACGGAATTAGATACGTTTGACAGATGATGGTCATCTCATCAACGTAATGAAATTATTGAAAAGATATTGCACGCTTCGGGATTGTTGTTTGTATGTTGTAGTCAGCGTTGCAATTTAAATAGTAAGTCACCATTTTAGTCGCGTGTGTGGACATTGAACATATTACTTACTCTTGCATCAGCAGCATAAAATAGATATATTTGGCCGAGTCACAGCTTTTTCACTAGCCCAGCTTATATGTGCATACTATATAAATGTTTGTGCTTCGTTTATAGATCATTAGAGCAGAAAGTTGGAGCTGAAGTGTGATTACGGAGTTGGCAATCAGAATTAATAAGACGTAATTTTTCGTTTAGGTTCTGAGTTACGATTGGTATTAACTATAAACAGTTGCTTATAATCAAGATGCTCTACCTATAACCATATTATATATACTCCCTATTTTCCTATGACAAGCTAAAGGCGGAGATTGACGAGATTCGATGATGAAGGAGATGAGATGAGGTAATGAACAGGTAAGCATCTCAAATTGAAAATAAATATAAGAATGTAGGCATCGTAGACGGATGCTAAATGAGGAGATTTTGATGAGGAGTGTATGCCTTTTAGTTTGAATATAATGTAGTGAATACTCTACAGATTTCGTGAACTCTGTCCACACATGTTGTGTTAAAATGTTTGTTCAAGGACATGATTTAGCCAAATCAGCGTGAGACATTTGTGAATTAATAAGAAGCAACTGATTTGATATGAAACATACGTACATATCTAAATGTACCTGAATTTTATGGTACAGGCTTCTATTTTTATACTTATAATATGTGGAACTAAGTAAAAATTACCAATCAGCAAATAATTTTTATACAGATGGGATTTCTAAAACAAAACTTTTAATCAATAAAGTCCTTCCTGTTGAAGTTGCAATATTTGGTTAGGTAATCCACTAAATTACAATCTATCATTTTAAAAAATCAATGTAAACTTATTCGTCCAAGTTTTTTGTGTGACACTCATAAGAAACCAAATCAATTTTGTGCCATAATATTTTAAGCTAGTAAAATATAAACTTCAATGATTAGTGAATACCTGGAAAAGAGCTAGCTATCTAGAAACTGGTTCAACAAACAAATGGCTACAAAATCAACTATCATAAAAGTAATCATGGAGCAATTCAACGATTTATTGCATACTCTAAATTATCAGTCGGCGGTATCTATCTCGATCTCTTTGCTGCTTGATTATCGGCAGCTCAAATTGTGTTTTCCTTCTGTTGGAACACACACGCACATAATATTAGATGATCGTATTGATCACATGAGATTAGTTAAATTTGCCTGCCTTTAGGGCCTGCATAAGCAATAAATCTACATCAGCAAAGCTGCTGCAGAGAATTGAAATTTTAGCTCTGTTGATCATTAATTCTTCTTTATAATTTGCTTTTACAATGGACTTACTTAGATAGACAATATTATTTGAAGCGTAATTTATGTAAATAGGATTGCTATTGCTTCGTGATCATTGTGAGACCAGAGGAGAATGACAACCTTTATTTTGATCTGATTACTTTTAATGAACCAACATGGGTGGGCGGTTAAATCTCTGATGCTGATTTGAACCAATACGTATGCAAATTTGGCATTATGTTCTTTACATCCTATCCATTCTCCAAGTTTCTTTGTGAAAATATAATCACACTTGTGGTAAACTAAACAAATCGTCTTAATTTTTAAAAGTTCTAATGACTGAAAACAATTTAGCGTTACGTACGGCTTCATGGAATATAAAATTCAGTTTAAGCTTTTTAAAGCTCTAGAGGCTATATGCGTGCAAGTAGTAGCACACGGGTTAAGTATACCTTACCTATACTTGAAAACCTTTAAATCTTTGCTTTCATACTCTTTTGTTAGCAAGACTATATGATGGATGAAGTTATCATTTCGTTCTTTTGCGAGAATGAAAGTGGTATTCAGCATATCCGTTCAACTTGAAGCGCATTGCTTTATCAATGTTTGACCCAACCGATTGGAATTCTTTATAAATGAATTGACTGAATGCATTTCATTTCGTTCATTTTGTCCATTCATTTCAGCTCATTCATTGAGTTCTACTCACTCGCTATTTTGTGAAAGGGTGCGTTGATGGTGTTATATTCACAACATGCCTATACAAAACATTTTGGGAGGATGTCTGGATGGAAGACTTGGAAATATTATGAAGCATTCAAAACCCTAAAGTAACCACGGACCGCTCACACAGCATAAGTTGTACAACAACAGACCTCAAATGAGACATTTAAAGGCAGAAAAAGGCTACTCCAATGAAGCAAAAAAGAGTGTGACTTGATTGTGATTGTGAATTAAATTCCAGCAAGTAAACATAAATTGGAACTTTGAGAGTATTAAAGAAAAGAAACGTTATTTTAGATGTTGGTTGATTTTCAGCTATATGATGCAATTACTGCCTTTTTCTCTATTTCACATAACATTCAGGTATAAAAGTGTATCTTTGTCCCGTCCCATCTTCCGACTGGGAATTGACATCATTCAAAGTACAGTTCTCTTCCCGAGAAAAAGTAGTATTTTTCTTTTTCCTAATTTCATTAAAACACTAATGTATATGCTTGAATTTTACATATAGCCAGATAGAATGAATGCTCATGTGCATTTTATACTTGTAGAGTAAACGAACTTCATAAAAGTTTGTCAAAGACGTTCGGGGCATTATCATAATACGGATTCAAAAATATTCATGTGCACAATCAGCTCTAACAATACATGTATTACGGGACAAATATTGTGGAGGGACTATGGATGGATTGCATTATTTAAGTTGATCATCATCAGTCAAGTTACTGTAAATGGTAGCTGGGAGCATGTGACAACAAGTCAGTGAAGCAGCTGGGCTTCATCAGCTTTTCATTGTGGACATGCTCCTGCTTGCTTACATATATTATGGAGCCTTGCTTATGCTTCATGCTAAGGCAGGTCGACGAGAGCCAGAGTATTACATTTCTTGTCAAACCTTGACTTGACTTGAAGAGTTCTGAGAGAGGTCCCAATCTATACACAATAAGAGGCAAATGAAGTCTGAAACGGGGTGAAAATTGCGTCTCTTTTTTATACGCATACAAGGGAGAATTGCTGAGAAAACGAACCTTAATACTGATTGCTATCTTCAGCTCCAACTCTCTCTGGCATCAGTATCCGCACAGAGAGCAAGCAAATATGTATAATTTTACTTTCTACAATGCAATATGCAATGGCCTTCATTGAGCAGGGTAGCACATCCCGTTCTCCAAACATACATAATGTAATGTGGGGATTGTATATTTCCAGATATTCAATCATCAACATTTGAGGAAAAGGAATCAGGAAATACCGGCGCTGATGACAGAGTAGACTGGTTGGCTAAATTCACCATTTTTCATGTCACGAGGTATGAAAAGGTAAAACTACGAATGAGACAGAATGTTGTTCCTGAATATCTTGAAGAAATGATGATGATACATCATCGATATCCGGTTTTCCAGGATAGGATATTGGGCTCAACAATTTTCATGTGACACTCTGAAGTAGACGGACAAACCCTGATTTACTGATTATGAATTCACACGTAACTTTCATGGGAAAGGTAAGTATAAGTTCATGGGTGACGGAACTGCATTCCGACTTGCTTGAAAAAATTGTTACGTCTTTGATTGAATGCAACATGAATACATTTGCTTTCTCCCACGCCCAACGACAAATAAAACTTAGAAGGTTGTCGGGTCTCTATTTATAGTGAAAAAAAAGAGTTCCAATCTTTTCACACTGGATCCCGATGCATCACACGGTTTCCAACAATGGAAAGAGTACACCAACGCAAAAGGGAACTGTCCTTGTTGCTCCATAAATTGAAAGATGATTACGGCACAATACAAGCAACTTTGGGATCTACATCATCATTTCGATTCGGAAGGGGTACTCGCATACTCTTAAATTTGACAGTGGAGGAACGCAAGAACTTGTGAAGAGCTGCTACATGTAACATTTATCCCACATGTATATATGTATGTATGTTAGTATGATTGAGAATTAGGAATATAGTCGGATACCCCCAAGTCTATACTTAGGACTCGAAATCCGCAATCAAACACAACCACCCAAATCATTAGGAGTGAATGAAATGAGTGAAAAGAGGGAAATCAGGAAAATGTAGCTTACGCTACATAGTAATACGTTGAGTGAATGTAACGTACGCTGGAAATAAGCAATTCCACAAGTACTACAAAATAGTAGGAATATATATATGTACAAACGACGTGTATTGTATATACTTAGAGCACTACTCATGCGAGTACATTTACAAATACATAATACACCCATTCAATCAGCCATAATGAAAGTCATTAGAGAGCATACGTGCATAACGGAAAAGAGAGTTTTTTACGGAAGCTAGGAGAATAGCAAGGAAAAAAAGTTGACGAGAAGGAAGGATTTGTAGTGGAGAAACTCGAAGAATCACAAGGGTGTCTAGTAAGAATCACCATCATCATCAGCATCATCAGATCGTAGCAGCAGCAGAACAGAACGAAATCATCATCAAAATCAGCTTCGTTTCTGTTACCCTTGTTGTTAGTTTGGCTTGTTTCTGTAGTCGTAGCGGTCCTACCGACTCGTCATGTAAGTCATGTTGTCATGAAGCTGCATTTTGTACACATCCCATCATCATGAAGTGAGTGAGCAATATGGTAGTTAGTTAATAATGTGTCGGCTAAAGTCACAAGGGCCTCTGCCCTTTCTTCCTCTCTTTTTTGTTGTTGATTGCGATGCAATTTAGTGTTTTCAAATGGAATCATGGCCCGTCATTCTCATCACCAGCATCATCGTCTCCGTCAGCAATAGAGCAGCAGCAGGATATGTAATGAATGAATGAAAAATCTTGGCTTGGCTCCCTTTTGGGACTCATTCCAAAGCAACATCATCATTGGCACGGCACAAACGCACAGTTGAAGTCGAAGCTGAATTTGTAGTAAAAATAATTTTTGAAGCTTTTGTGGAAACACACCTGCTCTCGCAGACGCTCTTCACATAATATTTTAGTATCTAACACCACTTTCAAAAAATGTGGTATATGGTTTGGTTACCCACACGTATGAGCATATCATGATGTAAGCATGTACCCCAAGACAAAAAATACAGCTCGAGCTGCTTCATTAAACATGAATAACGGAGCTTGATGAAGCTGCTTGCTTGCTGTTGCAGCAGAGACCGGTGGGGCTGATGATGATGATGAAGGGTCTCCTTCTCAGGACATTTGTCCGCAATTTAATAAGCATTGTCTCCCGCTCCTTAACTTCTTCATTTTTGTGCTCATTTACTTCGTTTTGCAAAAAATGATTAACAACCTTGGGAAAAATATAATAATAAATGTTTTACAGTAATCAATCACAATCAAGCTTTTCTCCATGCTCATTCAGTTACTAGTCACCTTTTTACAAATGAGTAAGAGGCTCGAGCAGCAAAGCAATAAAGAAAACGTAATTTTTCGCACCTTAAAATGTGTGTATTAGCTACGCAACTAGTATACTACATGTATAGAAACATGCTAGTTACTACTCCTCGTTCCCTAATTATCCACAGTCGAACAAAAATTGTAAATTATGTGCACAATGCTCTCTTGTTGCAATAATTTACTTTTGTATATTTTATATGAAACCTCATTAAAAATTAAAACGGATCTCTCTCCTTCTTGATGCTGGCTCCATATCATGTGTTGTCTGCAGCATCGAAAAAATATGTGCGGAAAAAGAAAGCTAAATCCAATGTGCAACTAAGTAAGTACTGTTAAAAATTAATAAGAGGAAATGAACAAAATTCCTGATTTGAAACGCATTAATACTGAACTTTTGTAAAGTTGTGATACTTTATGTACTCATCTTCTTCCTGTTTTCCTCGACAGAACAGAGCAAACACATTTTTCTTGAGTAAATGTAAAATGATATTTTGAAAAGACGGATACCAAACCTCTTTTTTTGATACTCTATTTTGATTGTAGTCACAGCCAAGTTGTTTTCTACTTGAAGCTGTTTGTGTTTTAGATCTAGTTATATATTCGTCGGTTTGCTCACAACACGTTTTCTGTTATTGTACATAAGTGGTACAGCAGCAGATACATTTATAGCTGTTTGCTTGAAGGTGTCAACTTATGCTAAAGACATATGTGATCAGTTAGCAAAATGACAGCGTGTAACACAATACGCTCATAATGTATATATAATTCCCTATAAATGCCATAATAAGCAGCAACATATTATGCACCAGGAAATAAGGTTGATTAAGTGACCAAATATATAAATAAATGAGTAAAAAATTGTAATGAGCTCATGGTTTCTTGGTTGGTTGGCCGGTTAGTGTATGAAAAATGGAAGATCTCCCATTGTTAATCAACATTCCATGTCAAGTTCAATTTCAAAAGGTAGAAAACGAACGAAAAGTAGAAAACACATACGCAATAGTAATAACAAAAGGAAAACAAAAAGTTGCAACTACCTCCCGAGTGAGCAAACTTGTCTTTTGCTGACATATTTTTTCCAAGGATATTGCTGTGATGAGTTGTGCTGTTAGGAAAACTGAGGTGTAGTAGTGGTCGTTAAGAAGTTATGAACAGGTCACACCGGATGCTGCTGCCTCACAGGGCGATACCAACATACTTAACGACTTAAATGAAGTGCAGTAGTGTTTAAAATAGGAAAACTGCTCCTCATGCATTGTCTGCCTTTCGTTGTAAATAAATTAGCGAATGACAAGACTGATAGCTAAAGTGAAGATGCAATGATTTCATTAACTAGATAAGAGTAGGAATATCCCAATTATTAAGTGGTTTTGATATAATTTCAAACTGGAGCCCAGAAGCTCAAACCTGCGTCCACAGGGCCAACATCCTAAATGAGCAGTACTCGCTTAAAAATTGCAGCAAAGTTGTGAGTATCGCTTGGCGCAAATAATTTGATTCAACCAAGCACAACATTGTACAAAAAAGTATAGAATGATGTAGGTATTTAGTTTTCAAGCCACAGAAACCAACATGGGAACATGCAATTTATCTAGGAGTGCAGATCGCCGTCATTCTATTAAAACCAGTCGTTGATTCTTTAATTTCCTATTTGCCCCACAGGTTATGAACACAACTTGCTCAAAATAACAAAACGTTTATTTGCAAAGATAGCTTGTTGCAATTAAATTTCCTCATCTAGAGCGTAGTATAATGTCTGCTTTGCCTCCCAGTGAACACGAGATTGCCATTGCCAGCACAAGTTTTCAAAGTTTACCCGTTTCCTTATCCCTTTTCCACGCAACTTCTGAGTTTCGCTCATGTTTGCTGGTGTTATTTGCTCAAATGCGTATCTACACTATCAGTGACAGGAATCAAATGAAAAATATTTGTTTCGAGTTTTATGACTAACTTCAGCTGTCAGAGTCACATCACATCAACAATGATGAGAGGATGAGAACGATGAATATATATATACTGACTAGCTTGAGCTTGAGCTCTTGTTTCAAAGTTGACCTACGAGTAGGCAGCTGAAATGAAGTAGCCATGTTATCATAAGTTTAATTTTTTATTCTATTTACAACCTCCACATTCACATTATATTGACGCTAATAATGAAACGCCACACGTCATCTTTCCCTTTTGTTTTCTTCTGATATGCCTATTGTAATAATAGGAGGAGTAGTGCCGTATAGCTTGTTCACAAGTAATGCTTATTATTGCGCTGTTGTGGGTAGGTATAATATAATGTAAAATATATTTTTGAGAAATTTCTATAAACACCGATCCGTGAAATCTCATTGAGATGATTGTTTATTGCATATCATTATCATTATATGCGCTGGCTAATGGCAGTTTGTCGGCATCTTAAGAACTCTTATTATTATTATGATGCTTTAAAGACAGAAATAAGGAGTGAGCACAATGATAGAAAAAACATTTATTTTCCTGTAACCGTTCCAAGCAAAGCTGAGCTCAACTCGTGTAAAATGTAAAAATGAATTCATTTTCAAGCATAGGTTCTTTACTTTACTCAGAATTGCTGCATGTACAAAGGTACGCTTATTCCCCACTTTTAAGCCTTTTTTTCGTTCCGTTCCGTCCGAAGTAAGAGGAGCTGCCACACAGTGCAAGGATTATTATCATTGTAGCAGAACTGGCGCCGAACAACCGGGGGATGAAAAATTCACCGTGAACCAAAAGCGTATATGATAGTTATCCCAAGCAAGCACTGCTGCGAGTTTACAGATTACAGGGGAAAACTTTGGGAAGGATCTTGTAATAGCAAAACGTGGCATAAAAGTAATGAACGTGCACGCATGTGATAAAAATACCCCGTACTTAGCTACGGAAAATAATCTTTATGCTTCCTAAATTCAAAAGATCTTCTTTTGCTAATAAAATAATGGACCATTATGCTTTGTAAAACTTTATATCATTTTCCTTCAGAAAATTATTTCTTTACAATAAAACAAAATCTCCGTCTCCACCGCTGAGTGTCAAAAAAGGATAACCAGAAAAGAAGCTGCGAGTTTTCAAAATAAATACAGAAACAAAACTACTACTCGCCATATTTCTTTGCCTCTGTTGTATCAATGCATATTACAAGCAAACCTTTTTCTTGAAACACTTCACAGGAAAGTTGATTTTCATTATTTTAGTGGGCATCAGCAAAATATGTAATGTGAAAATGGAAAAAGTTCTTTTAAAAAATACTTATAATTGCAGCTTTACACCAGCTATTAAAAACAAAACCAATTACACGGCTGTAGGAAAAGTATAATCCACCCTTGGTCTACAATAGCTCGCCTTTTCTTTTGAAGCCCCTTTTAATGACTCCATATTTACTCTTTACTGTCCATCCTTCTTAAAAATCTAGTCACAAAGAAAGAACTCAAATCATATTCGTTTGAAAAGAATGAGGAATTACGTAACCAGAACCAACACTGCAAAGTCATATTAATGTCTTTCATTTCAACGGAAGAGACGGATGAACAAAGGAAGGGTTGGACGCAGTGTTGAATACGAAAATGGGATTAGCAATTGGGAAATGTCATTACATAAATACTATTGCTTTTTGAAGAAACGCGTGAGGAAGAAAGGGAAAAATATGAATTAATGCTCCTTTTAATTACTCTTCAGGTACATAAGAAGGGAGGGAGGGCCATATCATTAGCTGTTAAACTCTACGAACTGGAAAATATCCGGCGACTGGAAGTCGTCAATTTTAAGACTGTTTTTTTTTCTCTCGCTAAATTGACATCACATTAGTGTTTTTGATCTCACAGAAAACCAGACATGGAATGAAATGTGCGCTGTTATAAACAGTTTATGCTATAAACACTGGCGTGTCAAGTACTAAATTCGTAAAAATGTTACAAACAATAAACATGGTCTTTCTGGTTAAAAAAGATCACGTAACTTTATGAGACATTAAGGCTTTCATAAAGTTATAATGCCTTCTAATCTTTGTTGATGTAAAAGTGTTTGGCAGTCTACATGAAACAGTTGGGAAATGTCTCGACGCATTTTCATAATAATATTCAGTTTTGGAGTGGATTGTATGTTATACGGGCTGAATCACATATTATATTATACATGATTTAGAGATCAATGTCAAAGGCTTGCGTTTTTGGTTCACTCACAAGAAAGAGAATAAACTCGACGCGTACTTCATTGACAGCATGTAAAATTAAGCCATTCCCAATAAAAATGAAGGCGGATGTTGCACTTGCAGAGCACGAAAGACGTCAAGCCTGACTCATGGTAATAACACGGCAGCTGCAAGCAGCTGGATCTTATGTATGAAGACGTTGATGAAGTCGAGGTCTAAGGTTGAAATTTTATGTAAACACTCTTACACTTTGAGCAAGTACACAACTGGTAAATGTATTAAAAGCGTTATATTCTAGACTGTCTTTTCAAGATTTTCTAAACAAAATATGGGAGCGTTAAACAAAAAAGCGCTTAGCTGGGACGGATTTGTCAAAAATATCATCTTACAAATTTTTTCCTGAACATTCACGAAACACGTTAAACCTTTTCACATCTTGCGATGGTTATACCACTGTCAATAATAACAGGGAGTAAAACAATCGTCTAGAAGTGGTTCAACGAGATATGCGATAATTGCTCAAGTCATTGAAAGTATCGAGTTTTCTAATGAAAGTTGGGTTGCTCTCTATTCGTTTAAGGATAAACTGATGCGATTTACCAGAGAGCGGCAGAACGCTCAATGGATTAATGCAATGTGTGACCATGCCTTAAGCTTAACCTAAAATGTCAGTAATTTTAAACTTAACCTATTTTGAAACTGGAAGAATATGACAAACAAAGAAGAAAGACAAGAGATTGTAAGACTAAAGGACAGTCATAAAAGTTACATAAGTAGCTCAAACCTTCAATGTAGACGGCATCATGTTAACCGATATTGGGAATCAAATTAAGGAGGCAATAGACAATCGTAATCGATTGGGGACCAGCAGATTTAATTTACCTGAAAACAACAAACAAATTAATTTCATTAGTCATTTGTAAAAATCATACATTTTTATCCCTTGTAATTTTGGGTTGCAAGTCAAATTCGTTATTATAGCCTATTCTCATAACCTATATTAGTCAAATTGTACGGAGGACTTTTGGTCCTCCAAACCAATCTTATATGCTCATCTTATAACAATGGAAAGAAAGAAGCCGTTACCAAAAAACGTTCAATGCTTTAGAACATTATATAGAAAATTCTTATAGTTTCGGCACTTCTGGACAAAAACATGTCGTGTTACTCGTGTTAAAGAAATAAGTAAAGCACGCTATAATATACGCGAGCCCAATGCCAACTTGAACACATAGGAGGGGACTAACTACAGAAATTCCGCAATTAGCCCCATGTGCAGCGTTGTTGTCGGCATGTAATCATTTAAGAGTGGTACAGCTGAGACTTCATTAGTAACAAGCAAGCAAGCAAAGTCTCTCTTCGTTTCCCCGCTTACTCTGTTCCGTATACCACAGTATCGCACTATCACTAGGAGCAAATGCTCTCGGTTTAATTTAATTTATTTTAATGAACTGCTCTCTGAAATCACTTCCAAATACTCATTGTTAGCTCACAAGCTCACTCACACAAAACTAAATAGGGATATTAGGTATGTACCTAATGATACATGCATTACTTATATCGCTTTTATAGCGGCAGCAGCAGGCAATGCAAGTTGCAGACCATTAGTAGCTCTCTTCTCTCCCCTTTAAAAAGCTCACACAATACATAAATGCAGACCATGCATAATGCTATACACACACAACTTTTCTCTCTCTCTCTCTCTCATGTTGATGGTTATGATGGTGACGCTAGTGGAGCACTAGAGTTGTTGTAAAAACGACAAATATGTATTATATTGCCATTCCAGCTCTACAACCTAGACACATTATAGCTTTAGTCGTGTTCTGATCTTGATTATAAACAATAAACAATATGTGTACACGCTGTAGTTGTAGCTACTCTACTCTACTCCACTTGACTCACTCAGAAAACACCACATCGTGCATCGAGTTATGTTATATCATTCCTTCGGTAATCAGGTAACAATGAGCACACAACCCTTAACAAAGTTAGTGTAGATTAAAATGTCTAAAGTTGGAGGCATATACATCAATCTACGATATTATATAAATGTCTAACTTTTAATGTAACCAAGTTTATGCAAAGGGATAGGAGACACATAGTTTGCACTAATTATAATGATGAGTCTCTAGCTTACTCACTCAGTTTGTCCCTTTTGCTAATGACATACATATCCATTCATCTTCATCATCATTTCATCAACTTCTCTGGAAAATATGACGATACAAAATGATGAGATGGTTTTATACATCCATTCCCATGATGTAACTGCGAACCAGATCCTTACATGTGTACACTTGGAAATTAAAACTTCAAAATGAGTTCTTCCGTCCTATACAGTAATGATGCCCGGTGCCGCGACTACAAAGCGATGTCATTATCAACATATATTGCGTCTACATCTCAGAAATATGTAGTTCTATATAGAGATTACAAATTTTTGATTAATAGAAGAATATACGCTTGAGCTTTACACAACAGAGAAAATTTGAAAAGCAGTTTTTGCATGCTTGTTACGCTAGAGGTGATTAGATTTCAAATTAGTAACAAGCATAATCCCATTCCTCTCTAGCCTCGTAATTATTCGTATACAAATAATAAAAGGAAAAAGTATGCATAAAAATTAGCAAAATTTTTTGTTTAATTTTGGATTACTTTGGACAAGTGGATGGTAATGATGAGAAGGACTATCATAATGATAACGAGTGTTGTGACGTTCTCGTTCAAGTATGTATATAGGTAGGAAGAAGAAGAAGAAGAGTCAAGTTATGAGGATGAGATAAAAAAGCCAAGGGCAAGATTATGTACTACATAGCACTTCATAGACGGTTTACTTAACATCTGCTGCTCCTCCAGTATATATGTCGCATATTATGCTTTGAAACCCCGTTTTTTATATCCGTAGCAAAGGGATGTCGCGTCGTCACAACATCGCTTTTTTGTCTTTGTCTACTTTTACAGCGGCGACACATGCATATATCAGCTTCAGCTCTTGGGAGGATAAAACAACTATTTGCATATTATCTACCTCGTCTTTGTGACATCAAGTTGGTTTGTGTAAGCAGTAGTAATTAGATCTCCGTTGTGTATGCATGAGCCGTGCATGATGTGATGTGTAATCTAGATCTATATCCATCTTGTTTAAGGTACTTTGGACTGTAAAGGACCATCATTAAGAGAGATGAAGAGTTTCTGGAATTCCGTAACAAGGATTTTCTCTAATTGGGATAATTAACTTTTGGCTTTCTGTACAACACTGAGAAAAATTCTAATTGCCTCAAGGAATTTAAACAAGCTGTATTTTAGTGTGGGGAAGGAAGACATTCGAATCAAAAGTAAAATTTGTCTGTGAGCATTTCATCTCAAGTTAAAATGTTCTTCCGCTTTGTAGACCTTATAAATGCGTTTGCAATTA
>JAQGAP010001867.1:0-17554 GCA_034697805.1 Orchesella bifasciata | reverse complement strand
AGAGTTAAAGAGACACAGATGCGATGAATGAATGATTGTGAGTGACTAGGGCAAAAGAAATTCATCATCATGAAACGTGCCAAATAATGTGATATGGGTAAGCATAAACTGTTTTGATTTAAATCGTAATTAGCATTAGTTACAGACAGCTGCGTAAAAAAACAAGAGCGTGCCTATTTTATGCATGTAAAGAAACGTAGTTTGTAAGAACGTCGTAGTTTATACTTAAATGTGATGTGTCAGTTGTGATTTGCTTCAAGATGATGATCCTCGTCTTCTTCACTTGATCGGTCATTGAACGAAATTAATGACACTGAAGGTTGCTGCTTGCTCATTATAGATGTTAATGTTCTAATAAGTTTTGTTTGTGTGTGTGATTTTTTTCAGGTCAACCTTCGACCATAGCAGCAGGTTCAGCATCAAAATGACGAGGGGCTTAATAGTGGTCATCGGCCGGAGCTCTTCACGTCCACACTACGAAAATACATATAATTCAATGCTCCCCAAGATCTCAGTTTTTCTACTTAAACAGCTGCAGTACTTAAAAATGATATTTTGAGCAAAGTAGATTCTGCCATTATGCAGAACATTGTGATAGGGTTAATTTTAGTGGTAGAGTATCTGATATTAGCTATAGTATGCCCTGTAGTGATATTCACTACTGGAGCTTCCGCTACCAGTTCAACGTCCAGCCCACCTACTCCATACTGGAGACTACTTACCCCTTCGAGCATTGAAGGGAGTGAGTATGATGATCTCATGATGCCGTGCAATAGGTCTCGACACCACATTACGAATTCTACTTATGGGGTGCTATCCGATGGTCCTGGAAATTACACTCAAGATACAACTTGCGAATGGCTTATAGAAGGTATATTTTGAGGTCAAACTACTGAATATAATATATGATTGTTTGGTTGTTTCATGTAGTAATCTTGTATTGGTCGTGATTGTTTATTGCAGCACCCAAAGGCCATTGGATTAGTTTGAATATATATGAAGTAAAAACCGAATGCTCATACGATTACTTGTTTGTGTTCGATGGCAACTCCTACCAGAAAGGTCAAGGAAGATTGTTGGCGTCTTTCAGTGGGGCGTCGAAACCCCAAGTTACTTTACTGGCTCAGTCAGGTTATGTAAGTAGGAAATGGGAAATTAAATTATTAAATGAAGCCATAAAGTATCAGAACAGGCGTTCACAACATGTTTTTGTATTTCCTTTTTCTTTGTGCAGATGCTTCTGTTGCTGTTCTCAGATCCAAACTACACATTAGACGGATTCAAAGCAGAGTATTCCATTTCGTTATGTCCATTTAATTGCTCAGGTGCCGGGGAATGTGTGCAAATTCAAAACGAGCATATTTGTAAATGCTACGAATCTAGATCAGGGTTCGCTTGTCAGAATATTTCATCTGTAAATTCAACTGCCGATGCTCTGGACAGTGAAAAGGTGACTGGAACTGCAAATCGTCACTTAATTTCTGCCAACTACAGAAATCCTTTGGCAAGGGTTGGCCATTCTGCTGTACAAATTGAAAATCTTTTGTACATATTTGGGGGATACGATCTTAATGATGTATTGGATGATCTTTGGACAATGGACTTGGATAATAATACATCTTTACAAGTTCTAAAGAAATCAGACGAATCGTTCTGGCCCTCTGGCCGTTATGGACATTCGGGTGTTCCATATAACAACGGGTTTTTGGTTTACGGTGGCCATCTACTATCTGGAGGAATTACGGACGATCTCTTGTATTTTGATGTTAAAACAAAAGAATGGATAACAATGTCAACCAGTAACAGATTGCCAGCTTTAGCTTACCATACAATGACAAAGGCCGGATCGTATATGTACATTTACGGTGGTGGGACAAGATGGGGCGGATTCAGCTATACATTGTACAGATTTCATGAATCTCAGCCGCTTGAATGGGAGCTAATAATTTCATCCTGTTGTGGAAAGCCCGATGATAGAGCAGTACTCGGACATTCAATGACATTTTGGCCTGGGAAAAACGCTCTTGTTTTGTACGGTGGCGTAGGTGCAGCAGATGTTGGCAGATTCTCAAAACTTTCTAGTAGTATTTATCTGTACCTGATAGAAAAGAACGTGTGGCTGAAGATTGCTAACAAAAGAAATGCCGGACTTAGTTTGACCCCTGAGCGAGCATTTCATACAGCTCATATTGTTGGTAACTACTTAACCATCCTTGGAGGCTACAGTCACTTACACAATGTCGATGAAATTTGTTACGCAACATTCGTGCTGGTGTATAGTCTTGAATGTCATTTCTTGATGCCTCAAAAAGCATCAATGAAACTCGAAGAAGGTATTTTTGCACACGTTTCATTCGTTTGGAAAGAAGAATTTGTTATTGTGGGTGGATACCGTGGATATTTAAATCAGCAAATTCAGAAAGTTCCATTGCCATTTAGTAATAGAACTACGGAATCATGCGCGGACCATGATCGCTGGCAATGGCAGTGCGCCTCTGATCCAAAGTGTGGCTGGTGCCCATCAAATAACCGATGCTTTGCCAAAACATCTGGAGCCAATTGTACAAGCAATCTTATTACGCTTCAATGCCCAGGCATTTGTCCATTTTTAACATCCTGTAGATCGTGTCTCATTCCAGGAATGCAGTGTGCATGGTGTGACTATAGTGAGCAGTGCTCAAAGCTGGAAGATCTGCATCATACTTGTAATCCAAAAACATCAACGAACAAATCAATAAAACATCACTCAAGTGAATGTTTTGATAAGAGTTATAGATTAGGTTTAACTCAAATTGAATATCGTCACCCAATTGACTTTAAAAATCCAGATAATGTGAGGATTACAAATTCATCAGTTCTTATTTTATCCCGTGATTACGCTGGAGGAAACGGAAACAACCGAGAAGTAATCTCCGAGTTGCGAGGGTTCGTAGAAGTTTTCACCTACACTGCCAAAAAGCTTGAAATTTGTACATCGCAGGCGGAAGTAAATCTCAGTTTGTCCAGCCAGGAAGAAACTTATAACACATCTTTCAACTGGACAGATCATCATCATTGCTATAATCTCACAATGAAATCCGGGAAACCAGTTATATTGTTACCTGATCTTCGTCTTCAACTTACACTATCTGCCAAAAGCTTCGGCCCGGAAGTAAAACAGGAAAAATCTGGAAGGTAAGAGCTAAGCTAGTTATTGTATTTAAAACAAATACTTATAAGCTAGCAACCTGACGGGGTTTGTTATAATGAACAGTTTCATTCTTTCTTTTTAGGGTGATTATTCAACCAAAGCATACTGGATCTCCCAACTTTCGAGTTTTGAAAAAAGAAAATCTGCGTCCATACGAACAACCTGAAAATTGTTCCATTCACTCTACATGCCTTGCATGCATGGTAAATGCACTATGTGCATGGGAAACTGAAACCTCAAGATGTATTAACCGCACAGCAGATATCTCTAAAGAAGTGGGTGTTTATCCAGTGGTCCTTACTCCTGATGAATGTCCCTACTGCACTGATAAAGTAATAATAAAAACAGCACCTAAATAAGAAGCAACGGAAAATATAAAAAGCATAATAATTCTAATAATTTTTTTTAAATTCAGAGATTCTGTGAGGATTGTGTTCGAAGGCCTGTGGGAGGAGTTGATTGTGAATGGGATGAAGCAGAGTCGAATTGTAATAGAAAAGGACGACATGATAACAACACTAAAAAGTCTGTTGGTGAATGTCCTGTAGAATGTCATTTAAGAAGCAACTGCAGTACCTGCCTAACTTCTCCTGGTTGTGTTTGGTGTGAACAACAGCAGGAATGCTTCGTTTTCTCCGTATACACAAGTTTATATCAATTTGGTGCGTATAAAAAATAGATATTATAACTAAAAAAGCTAAACTTGGTCTTAAAAATATTAAAAAACTATTTTCTACTAAAGGGAAATGCATATCGTGGGCCGACAAGCTGGAACAATGTTCAAGGTGTGGAAATCAGTTGAAATGCGAGTCTTGTGTAGAACAAATGGTACGATTATGATTGCATGAATATGTATTTCTCGATATCCTATTTATTTATCTTTATAGTGTGAGTTATAGAAATAAATAACTCTCATATTTTTACCAGGGCTGTGGATGGATATATGACGAACAAGGTGTTTGCACGGAAGGTGATTTTGCAGGACCATACTCTCTTCCATCTCTTCCGGAAATCGACGGTGTCAATCTTGAATTCAACGAAGATAATGAATTGCGTGAGCTAGTCCCGAAAACATACACAAATAAAACTTGGACTTACAGCGTCTGCCCCGATGTCGACGAATGCGTTTTAAACTTACATGACTGTAATCACCCCAATGCAACTTGTGTAAATACACCTGGTTCTTACAAATGCATTTGTAATCGTGGATACACTGGGGATGGAAGAAGCTGTGAGAAAACTTGCTTGCATCCATGCAAAAATGGGTTTTGCTCTGCAGATTTCCTTTGCGAATGTGAAATAGGTAAACTATAAATTAAAGCAGATAAATTTTGTACCAGCGTCAAATTTCAAATTATGAAAATTAAATTAAATTAGGTTGGACTGGAGTTGATTGTTCTGTTGACTGCGGTTGCAATTATCATAGTTATTGCGAGAATGGCCGTTGCGACCAATGTGGACATTATACGACAGGGTATAACTAATTAATTTTTAAAATTAAAGATGTAATTAAAAATGTAGATAATATTTATAAGAATTTTGTTTTAGATTGCATTGTGAAGAGTGTCTAGGAACTACGTACGGAAATGCTACATTGCCTGAAGTCGGGTGTAGACAATGCGAATGCAATGGTACAAAACTATTTATATTTTTAGTTGGTCTTATTGTTTAAATTTTAACTACTTGGTTTGTAAAACGGTTTCTTCATTTCAGGACATGGCGATGTTTTTCAAGGTCTATGTGATCGAGTAACGGGCAAATGTTACTGCACAAATAACACTGAAGGCGATCATTGTGAGAAATGCGTAGCAGGTTATTTTGGCGATCCTTCCCGTGGAAATCCATGCTACCGCCGCTGCGGCGGGCGTGTGGTTTTAAATGGAACTCAAGGATATTTTGGATTTTATCCAGAAAAGTTTAATGTCTACTCGCCAAAGCTTTCATCCAGAAAATATGGACTTAAAGAAGGAGAGCACATGTCGCACAACGTGCCTGTTATTACGCACTGTTTATGGCTGATTCGAGCAACGCCAGAAGAATCCAACGACCAACCTGATGAAATTGCAAATTTGATTGACCCAACGTATGAAGAGCTAGTAATTGAAATTGAGAAAGAATACGTCATCTCATGTAGGAGAAATGGGCTGCAAATTTTTAGTTCATGGGCTGGATCACGTTATCATGCACCGCTGATTGCTACTGTGTGCTCGGATGACAATGACTCTCCGCCCTTCCGAAGAAACGTGGTGATCTCACTTCCTGGAAGAAACGCTGCAGTTCTTTTTCAGTTTGCTCAGATGGGCTTAGTTAAATTTGCATTTAATGCGTCCTATCGGCTTGTGCGCAAACGAACCATCACACCACCCAGTACTCCTGTGTCGGACTCACCGGTAAAAATATCAAAGTTGTATGATGGCCGTTCAGTGCTGAGAAGATTTGGGCACAGCCTCCACTTGGAATCGAAGAATATGTGGATTTTTGGAGGGTATTCCCTTTCACATGGGCCACTAAATGATATTCGCCACTACGATCGGGATTCTGGAATGTGGGTTCCCTTAACTATAACAGTGACTCAAGGCGAAGAAGCTGTTCCACCTGCACGTTATTTCCACGGTGGCACGCTTACTCCTCCGTCATCAATCTTGATTCACGGTGGTATTACATCAAATATAACATTTTTATCTGATACTTGGAAGTTTGATACCCGTTCTTCACGTTGGACCAAGATGTGCGACGGCCAGTTAGATAGCCCAAAACTGGCTGGACATACACTCACAGTCAAACCTGAAGCGGATGGGGAAGGCTTTATAGTGATTATGATTGGTGGCTTCAACTCTTTCAATGGATTTTCTGACAAGGTGTACATTCTGTCATCAACTTCTAGTGATTGTTGGACACCTTTGGAGACGTTGGGATCAGGACCAGTTGGAATTTATGGTCATTCTGCAGTGTACCATCATCACTCAGACACCATTTATGTGTTTGGTGGAATGATTTATGAATCTCATCAAGTAATCATGTCAAATCGTTTGTACTCCTTTCATATTCCGAAGAAACGATGGTCTGTTTTACCATACGGTGATGAAAACTATTGGCCGTCGCCATTAACTTTTCCACCTAGAAAATATCTTCATTCTGCCGTATCAACAGACTCGTATATGCTGATAATTGGAGGATATGGAACTACAAAAATGGTTTCAATGATTGCATATGTTTACTCGTGTAACTCGTGGCAAGCTTTAGACCAGATAGAATTCCAAGACCAGTTAAATCTAGTTGCCACCGCTTCCTCCATTTATAATCATCAAGTTCTCACGATGGGAGGTCTGCTTGTCAGTGGTGGGGCCTCAACTGAATCCGTTTATCAGCTTTTACTCCCTGAAGACATTTTATGCAGTGTTCATAATAACAGCGATCGCTGCAAAGCTGTCTCGTATTGTAGCTTATGCTCATCTAATAATGATCAGAAGGAACAATGCTACCGTTCAGAATTGGATATGCCGACGAAATGCTCATCAGGGGCTACAAACATCAGATTTTGGGCTGGTAAAGCTTGCTCCACAATTAGTTTTCACGAGGATAAATGTGAAAGATTGAGAACCTGTGGAGAATGTCTTGCTGTTTGGCCTACGCATCCTAATTCGTCGCAAGGTTGTACCTGGTGCACTACAAACTTCAATGTGGGTCGTTGTATTCCTACATCTAAAACATGTGAAGCTGAAAATCAACGGGGCCAGAAACAAAGAACGATAACGGATGCTTCATATTGTTCCGATTGCAGTGCTTCACAATGCGAGAAGTGTGGAGCTTCAGGATGTATTTGGTCTAGGCAGATAATTAGAAATCGTAAGTATTTACTTTAAAATTTTAACTTTAAAAATTAGGGGACAGCTTTTTAATTTTATATATTTAATTTTATTATAGCACAACGTGGGATCGAGGTGAGATTTACACCACAATATGACTGGAGCTGTGTGCCCAGGTTCATCTTGAACAGTACATCATTGAGCGTATCTTCATCGCCACCTGCGCCTTGTACTACGCCGTGTTCAGAACTACATACCTGCCAAGAATGCGTAAAGTCTGCTGGAGGTGAAGGTGGATACTCGTCCTGTAGCTGGAGCGTGGTTCTCAATAAATGTTTGTCACCAGCTCATGTACCAATGCTCTGTTTTGGAGGGGTTTGTGGTACAATATTGCAATCTGATCCAGCGATTTGTCCACTGGGCTGTGGTGTATTACGATCCTGTTCATCATGTCTTCAAAACCCTTTATGTGGCTGGTGTGCTGCTGAAGATAAAAATGGCGAAGGTGTTTGTGTATCAGCAGAAAAAGTTGTTGGGGAAGGATTTTCATGCGGACCTGGTTTTAATTGGTCATACGCGGTTTGCCCTAAAGAAAATGAGTGTACCAACTTACATCATGATTGTGACGCAATAAGTGAAGTTTGTATAAATTTAGATGACGGATATAGGTGTCAGTGTAAAGAAGGCTACAACCGAACAGAATCTGGGTGTATTCCTATTTGTATGCCAAGCTGTGTACATGGAAAATGTGCTGCGCCAAACAAATGTGAATGTGACTTTGGATTTGTAGGAACCAGCTGCAATGATAAATGTAACTGTAATGGTCATTCGAACTGCCTAGAGGATGATTTGGACAATTGCCTCAATTGTCAAAATAATACTCAGGGACCACACTGTGCAAAATGCAAAGCCTTTTTTGTTGGTGATCCAACAAACAATGGGCCATGCATATCGTGCAATGCATACTGCAATTCACACACATCTATCTGTCTTTCCGAAGAGAATTATAACCAGTGGTGCAATAATACACTGACAGCAAATTTTGATCCTCAGAAACTACGCGAAGAGATTCTCGCTAGCGGTGTTCTTGCGGGGCCTGTCAATGTAGCTCATTGTTGTGGCTGCAGGAACAACACTTCAGGAGATACATGTGAAGGGTGTTTACAAGGTATGTTTGGTATCTTAAGTAATCCAGATATACAATTTCCAATTTATCTAAATTGTTTAATTGGCCAAATTTTGTAGGTCACTTCCGGGCATACTCTGAATTAACACAGCCATGTCGAAAATGTGAATGTCATGGACATTCTGATACTTGCGATGCTAAAACCGGCTTAAACTGTCAGTGTGGAAACAATACTGATAGCGAGGAGTGCCCATCCGGTACTCTTAAGCAGGTTTGTCTTAAAGTCAAAGCTGAGGGACCATGAATTATGAATTATATGCGGATAAATTGTCATGTGTTGCGTATTGATAAATTGAAATTATAGAGTCCACATCATCAATGTTGGAAAAGTCAGTGTGCCAAGTGTAAGGAGAATTATTTTGGCACGCCTACCATGGGCCACCAATGTTTTAGGCAGCTAACGGTTGACTTAGATAGTTGCTTCAGTCCAGAAACAAGTAAGCCTACAAAATGTAGTTGCTAGCAGGGTTTTATGTCATTTATGAAACATTCATATTCTTTGATTTCAGAACCTTGTTCCCTGAGCCCAGAACCGTTGTTATCAGGTTGGTTTCGCACAAGATTAGCATTAGATATCCAAATAAATTAAATATATCATTAGATTTAACTGTTATTTAATTTTTATGCAGGTCGAACAGCTTTCTTTGCTGTCCAGCCAAAATTTATGAACGTTAACATAAGGTAATAGAATAAACCCAAATGATTAAAAATTCTTATATTTATTGGAGTAAATATGACATTTTTCCTCAAAATATAGGATATGGTTAGACGTGACTATTGGAGCCATCAACGTTTATTTAGCATCAAGGGATGATACGTTTCTTGTGCATTGGGACAATCAGAGTAATTTGCATAGGGTAAGAATTCATACTCAATTCAATTCAAAAGTACATTCGTATTGATTGTTCATTATTCGTTATTTGCATTGCGTAGGTTGAATTTGACGTAAAGTATGGGCTCGTTGGTATTCGAAATGATATTATGCGTCAACCTCAACGAAATAACCCTTTTGTCGTCAGTCAGGATGAAGGAGTATCAGATGAATCTCAGACTTTGGAAGCACTCTCTATAGAAAATATGAGCGAGCTCGGGCCGACCAGTCAACCCTTGACAACTGTTTTACCTGGAATGGGACATAAATTGGTACAAATAGAAGCAGCAGGGTTTGCTAGTTATCATACCGTAACTGATCCAAAGGCAGTGCTGCTAGTGAAGAATCTCAGAAATCGGCTTGTTATTACTTTACCACAGGTATCTACTCATTAGAAGTCACTCTATTTTGTCTGATTGTGGTCATAATGTATGCTTATTGTGTATATCTATGTGGAATTTTAGGACAGTCACGATCTCAGAACTACTCGTTTTTACTTAATACTGGAGGGTCTTGGTGATAAATCTCACGGTAGTATTTTTTTCAGGTAAGGAAGACACACACCATTCCTAAGAAATGACTTCAATTCTTTACAAATTTTATATCTAATTACTAATTATTGCCGATTACGTGTTTTTAGGCAAGATCAGCAACATATAGATCTGTTCGTGTTCTTCTCAGTTTTCTTTTCATCATTCTTCATCTTCTTGAGTTTATGTGGCGTGCTTTACAAGTTCAAGCAAACGGTATATCATGTTCGTATTATATTATGACTGCATTAAATCATGATCTGTACTTGTGCGGAAGTAACTGGTTCCTTTGACTTTTATAGATTGACATTCGACGAGCTCGACAACGGCATGTTGATGAAATGCTAAGCATGGCCAAGCGACCATTTGCTGTTACAACAGTAATTTTAGAGCCTGATCAAAACAGTCATTTGTACGAAGCTTACACGCAATGTAGGAAAGTATGCCGTAAAGGCTGTATATGTCTCCGCCCGATCGCTGCAGAGGTAAGTTATTCCGTGTTTTTATAATATTCTATAAGGTTGTGAGAAAATGGGTTTTAATAATTGTGTGTGTATTTTGATTTAATTGCAGTTTACGTCGGATCACGCTAACGGTGGAAGCGGACCAAATAATTCCACAAACTCTGCAGTATGCACCATGCTTGTTACTACTGCCGGGGGTCCTTCAGCTCCAGTACGTTTATGTTTGGCATCTGTACTCGTCTCGCTAAGGCACTATCCAACCCACAATATTGTGAGACGTCGACGGATACAAACACAGTAATGCATATAAAATTACTGACTCAATCTTTTGTATGTTGTATACTGCATTTTGTTCCTAAGTCAAATGGAGAATGGATCATGTATTGTCACTGTCGTATGTAGCTTTAAAAAATTAATGTATAACTTTTTTATTTTGTGTCAATGACTTATTGTACTGCTATACATGTTATGTTAGTTAAATCGAATTCTAACCGGTGAATGATGCGTTGTTGTTCATCTAAACTAAAAGAAATTTCTTAAATAAACTTGAATTACTTATCAAATCAAATTCTCTCGTTTCAACATGCATAAAACAAGCACTGCGTTGTCCACATATTTCAAACACATTTTATTTCGTTGTCTACAGACTATAGAGATATGAAGCAGGAATTGATGCAGAGATGCAGGAATGGATGTGCATAATATGTGTTTGCGATGTTTGTCACATAACTGAAATGTTTGGATTGAGTTGTAGACGAACTTGATCCCCTTCCTCAAGAACTTTTAATACGAAAAGCGTGCTACGTATGATTACTTCACGTTTTTATCACAATTGTCTTTTACATAAGAATATCGCATGAAAGAATTGTAGAAGGATTACACAAATATGAGAGTACAATACTTGTGGTTTTGGCAAGGTATTACAAGGTTAACTTAATAACAACTGGTTAGCGGTTACATTACATAGTTGATGCTGTAGCATGCATGCATGTATAGCTGAATCGTAGCAAAGATGCAGTCCTGAAAACAAGTTGCACTTTCTGCAATAATTAGGGGTTTCCTTGAGCTCAACCAGCAGCCTTGTCCCTTTCTGAGCTAGACGTATAGGATGCGTTATGTACAGACCCTTTAGCAATGTACGGATGTACTCATTTCTCGCTACATAGGTACTTCAGAATGAACAAACCCTGCAAATAAAGAACTCCAACTACGCTACTAATCAGTCGTGTACTTAATTTTTATAAAACCCATGGAATATTTTAATTGCATAATACTTCGTAGCAGCTCATAACATGAATGGTCATCCGTATTTCTATGAAAGGAACAATGGCATATTGATAGCATTGCTCTACAATGATTTAATGGGTATTTCCTTTTCCCAATTTCTTATGTAACAATTCTTGTGACCTGCCCTTGCATGAAAAAAAGTTTGCTACTCTCCACGAGGTAAGCGAGATTTTTGCCAATGATCCTAATAATACAAAATAGCCTATTCTCACCAATCTAGTGTGTTATGTCTTTAAAATTATTTGCAAAATATGATACTGCTGAATACTGTCATCTGTGACTAGTTCAATTGTAAAATGGCAAATCAGTCAAATCTCAGGTTTCTCTGTGTGTACCAGTGCCAGTATGAGGAGGCTGATAGTAAGCCCTCTGTTGTTCTACTATTTCCTTTACTAAGCTAGGTGGCATATACAGAAATTAGGTTAAGCTGTGAACAATTCGAATTTCAAAATGACTGTCGCAAAGTTAAACACCGGGTCTTCGGATCCAAAATCTAAGCAAACTCAGCCCCGCAGAAGATCTCTGACAGCAGATGCTCTTAGCCCCCGAAATGTGTGCAATAAACTAATCAAAGTCATCTTTGTTCTCATTGCCTTCATTGCCTATGCAATTTTAGTGCCCATTTTCTTGATTTGCATGATTCCCGTTTATATGTATCGAGGTTTAGTGGTCATTCTCCAAAAAATCTTTCATCCTGAATGGGTTGGAATAATGAGCAGTAGAGATGCTCTTGTAGGGCTAGATGATACGACAAAAAGGTGTGAGTGTGTGATAATGGCAACCCTTTGTTTCCGAGGTGTGCCGGATGTCCAAAAGTGCACTGAACATATGCAGAAGAAAGTGTTGGAAGCGAAAAACGAGAGGGGCGAATATTTATATCGCAAGTTCACCTACTATTATGAAAACTGGCTCGGATTCCCATTTTGGAAAAAGGAAGCAGACTTCAAGCTAGCAAATCATTTCAGACAGTTTGACTACAAAGTCAAAACCAAACCGATGGGAGCCAATGATGTGGTAGAATCTGTAACTGAAGATGAATTATTGAGATCTTTGGGGGAAATTGAGGCATTACCTTTTCCAAAGGGTCAATCCCCCTGGGAAATTATGATATTGCCCAACTTCATTCCTCGTGAAGGAGACTTGCACAAGGACTATGCAGTTCCGGAAATGACTGTGACAGACTGGAATGATCCAAATGGGAATGTTGAAAACGGCAAGTATTTTGCACTTGTGTTTCGCCTTCATCATGCTATTGGAGATGGCTACTCTTTTATGAAAATGTTGATGTGTCATATTTGTGAGGAGCCTCTTGACACCGTTCCAAAAGCACCAACCCGCAATTACAACTTTCTTGTTCGAATCGTTCAGTTCATTGCTATCCTTGTATTGACCCCGTACTACCATTTTAACCAATTTTTCGTGGAAATTGATTCAAGTCTTTGGCATTTGAGTACCAACAAATTAGCAAAGCGAAGTCACTTTGTTTCAACTGAGCGGATTCCACTTGAAAGTTTAAAGCAAGTAGGAAAAGCGCATAAGGTTCCAATGACGGGCGTCTTCCTTGCTGGTTTGGCTGGTGGCATTCATAACTTTTTAAAATTGAGTGGAAAGGGTCACCAAATTCCAAAATTCATGAGAGCATTCTCTCCTATGCCTTGGCAGGACCATCCAGCATTTTCTACTAATGGGTTGGTTAACCATTGGTATGTATTTATACAAATAAGTTTACTTTGTTTTGGTCAATTGTTCTGGAGCGTGTGTTAATTATACGTAAAACCATTTAGGACGGAAGGCGTATTCGGAATTCCCGTTTCTGAAGATACTCCCCACAAGCGGCTTCGCGCATGCAAAAAGTCCATGAATAAGCTTATCAACTCACCTATTTTGGTTGCAAACTTTTATACCGTCCCGATCCTTCTATCAGCTCCAAATTTCTTGACCAGTTTTTGGGGAACCAATTGGTAAATTTTCATATATTGTCTATTAAGTTTTTTGATTACATTGAACTAATTTTTGACATGCCTGTAAATATTATACTGTTAATTTTACGCAGGATGACAAGCATGATTCTTTCCAACTTTCCTGGTCCTAAAGACACACCAACAGGATTCGATGGAAGGCATCAATTAGATAATTTGTTCACATTTGTTCCACACATGAGGGGTTCAGCAGGTTAGTTTGGAGACAACTTATTAAATCATTCATGACAATCCAGGAAATCCTCAGTTATTTCGAGTGTTACATTGTTTTTTTTCACCAATTAGGTTTGGGAATCATGTTCCCTACATGCATGGGAAATGCTCGTTGCACCGTTTCTGTTGATACTGCAATCCTCAAGGACTACAGCGATGCTCAATTCTTAGTCAGTCTGATCGACGAGGAGTTTAGAATATTACGGACTCTTCATTCACCCCATGCCGAGAATCGCGTTTAGACTAGTTTTACTTTTGCATAGATATTATTTATTCCTAATATTTCGTACCTATTCTAAGCGTTTTTATTGACGAGCCAAAACAATATCAAGTATGCCGGAGCTCGTTGGAATTTTATATAGTTGTTTGCAGTTATCCATGTCGTATACCTGTCCAAAACAACACTCTTGTTCTGTCGCAGTTGAAAGAATCCATGCTAGAGCGTGTTCATGTTAGTGTATGTTATCATCAGCAATCTAGCAAAAAAATTAAATGCGTATGTAACTTATGAAGCTACTCACCAGAAAGATAGCCATGTATTTCAACTTTCAACTATTCGTCATTTTTTGGAATGGGTGTTATATGGTTTGCTGCTCCTGATGTTATGAAAAGGCCAGGTGCGATTCTTATCATGCAGGAAGATAGTAAATAGGATATTATGTTGCATTGCATGCTATATGCTATGAATTTTGTGATTGTGTAATGCAGCAAAATAAAGTTTTTGCTCAAAGAGCCGGTTTTTCACTATACTCATATTATTTACCCTGAGGATCTGCTAAACCAGTAGCGAAACCAACTTGAGTTTAGTATTTATGATGGATTATGAAAGGTGTACCTTTTACTCGTACCTCCTGGATGAGTTTTATGCGTTTAGGTAACATTTTAAGAGGAAAAAATTTGCAAAATAGGAAGGAAGAGCTTAGCAATAAATTAAAACCAAGATAGCTGTCCGTACATCCCTTTCATAAACATTAACTTCGGGCTAAACGGACAGACAGTTTTTTTGTGAGCCTATAGTAAGTTGTTCGTCCTAAAAGAGTAGTTTGTGCAGTTTTGTAGCGAAGAATATATATGCATGATACATTTTTATACGTAACTTGAACTGTCTGTTAACCTGAATGCAATTGTGATGTTACAAGGTTTTAATTACTCTTTGAGCCTTGCTCAACCCATTAAACTAAATAACGACTTTTCGAGTTGAAATGGTAAGTTAAAGTCGACTGCATGGTGGGATGCCTACAGAATTTGTAGTTTTAAAAATATTGTTCTTTAATTGCGATTTGGTGACTGGAGATGTGTTCGCTAAATGTGTTAGCTTTCCCATGATGAGTTCAAGTCAAAAAATCGGTAACAACATGAAACTACATACATGCCTTTTAAGTAGGTAGCAACTGTGGAATAATTCCTTCCACAATAATATTTGTGAAGATGTTTACTGATAGCTTGTTCGTCTTGAACCAAAAAGGTTCTGTACTAAGATCAAATATCAGAATAGAGTGAGATACCTGTCCTGTATTCAGAATCACGGAATTTCCCATCCAATTTAATATTTTGGAAAATACACTTTCCTCTTTCTCCCAAACTCTATCCAGAGGAGTTTATTTTTCCAATCCACAAATCATTTTATGCACGGCCATGCATGATGCTTTTGGCTTACCCTTCCTTTCTCCTAAAATCTAATTTAGATTATTTTCCATCATCCAAAGTACGCATCGGTATGCAACACCATCCTTCTCTGTGTAAACTTTAGGCAGTCATAATAACCATCATGAAGTCATTTCATATCGAAGGCCCACCCACTTTACAAGGTGTAAATATATCATAAACATGGTTTTATTTGATTGACATTTGAACGTGACTTGAGAAGTTGTGAACTCAATAAAAAATCGTCTACATAGACAGCCCACTAGTCAGTGAGACTAGACGCATGCACATAATAAACAACACACAATGGTTCCCACAACAGGAAGTTGTACATCCTCACATTTTCCCTACTCTAAAATATGCATGATGGGATGCGATTCAATGTACCGTACCCCGAGCAGAATCAAAAAGGGGAATGTTATATTTCTGTGCTTGGTCGATTTCATAATGGTCCGTGCATGGAGATAACTTCATGTCATAAAATTGAAATAGCTAATTAATGGATGGTCACAAGAGCGTTGGCTTATGGTTTGTTGGTATGAGTTTGATGATGCTACGAATCAATGATTATTGTCGGGGTGAGGTGAGGTAAGGTTGTTAAATCAGTGATCAACTGCTGAATCATTTAGCAAAGCATAAGTACACAAACAACGTAAAAAATGCAAATGTGATGGCAGGGATAAGATAAACATGCATAATATAAAAAAACACAGATAATAATATGTTACGTATCTACTACATTTTCATTCGTCATCCAACATTAAACAAGGTAAATATGTGTATCTGTCATGTTGGAGACATCATCCATCAAAAAGCGGATGATTTGACAGGTAATCAATGTTCAATTCTCTGGAAGTTCTTTCCTCCTCCATAAAATTAAACCCCGTAAAGTACCCCTGTCTTTACAGCAAAAGTCATTAAATTATTCTTACTGTATACATGGGGAAACTTGAGAATGCTAATATGACGCCAATAAAAATTCTGCATAAAATTGTAGTAAAATCAACGTGTTAAAGGTTTGTGGAAATACATACATTACGTGATTTACCGAATAGATCTAAAGTTGCTATTACAATGTAATAGGACATATATGTACTAAACTTTTACTACCAGTTACTAAAATCCAATCAAGACAGTGTAATATAAAATGACTCTTGAAAAATTAAATTAAAAGTCATGTAGTCACATTGCAAAATGCTATGCTAAAAGTACCACAAAAATGCATTGAACTTTACCTGTAAGTACTTAACTTACCTTACTTCACCTATCAATGGTGTATGGCGTGATATATTCAGTCTGCCGGTTTTTATGGCCGCGTCGCAGAGTGCAGTGCATTCATGAACCAAGATGATGAATCCATCGAAAAGGATGTTTGCTTTTTTGTCTATTTTTTTTGTGGAAATGCAATTATATATGCACACGATATGATGGGAAACATTTAAAGCTTGTGTCTCATTCATCAGCCTCTTATAGGTCTTTTGACCAATGTGAAGGTCATTCATTGAAGCTAAGTACATAACACCAAGTGGCAACAGTCATGTTGAACAAGTGAAAACCCTAAGCTCCACAAAAGATCCACCTTCATTTTTTACATAATAGGTCTCGTGATATGCGCTTGAGCCAAAAAACCGAGCCAATTACTATTACTTACTTCATGCATGCATGCATGCATAAGTGTATCTCTTCAAAGATTACGATATAATTCCATCTCATTATCGCCTACCTTCGTTGTTTGCAAATAAATAATACCTATAAAATGATATTTATATATGAATTGTCTTTGAGAAAAGTTCAATGTACACAACAAACATATTTGATCAGAAAAATTTCGGTAGGCCGTAATCTGCATGAAAATCTGCAATTGCAGCTACACATGAAGATCTTGTGTATACTCATCTTAATTGTAAGATGGTGTAAAACCTTAGACAATGACAAATCCCACACCAATATAATTTCGTTCAAACTCTACCTTACAAATAGATTGTAAAACCAACTGATATTCTTTGGCGAGGTGTGAATGCAAAATGATATTTTATTCCGTGCATTTTTTTCTTTCTCTTCAACAGTTCAGAAGTGCCAATAAAACTAATCAAGGGTTCACCTGATATTATATACTTATGGTTGTATGTCATTAGTCAGAAGATAAGTCGATTTAAAATCTACAAGAAAACCATCCCCACATGAGCCAAGAAAACTTTAGATTCTTTAGCATTTTTGACTTTGTATTTCTTTCAGGTATAATCTTTATTACAAGACATTAGGCATACTTTACAACATACGAGCTACTAACTTGTGAACTGGACAGTGTCTGCATTATCAAAACAGGTTATAAAAATCTTTGGCTGAAACTATTTAAGTTGACAAACAACAAAAACAAGCTAGTG
>JAQGAP010001866.1:0-17557 GCA_034697805.1 Orchesella bifasciata | reverse complement strand
CATTTTACATTTTACGCTGCCTGGGAAACACTTGCCGTTGTTCATAACGCACTAACGAGAAAATTATCATCAACATTCACATTCACACACCCTTTTCCTTGAAAACATTATTTTTTATGCGCTTTTTGGTGATTCACACCGTAATTAAGACGTTATTTTCACTTGGGCTATGCTTTTGTGGTGGCTAATTATACGCGATAAAGGGTGATTTTTTGGAAGATCTGCCCATGCGATAATTATATGCGATTTAGCTGCATTTGGAATATTTAATATTAATAGTCTCAAGATAGTGAAATTGTGATATCAAATGTTTGATTGATTAGGTTGGATGGTACGAAAAAATGGTGAGACTGACGGGCAAAAAAACCGTGTCAGTGCTGCAGGCTTTTAGGTAGAATTGAAACAGTCAAGGTCTCGTTGTGTTCAGGTACTCAAGTACAAGCTGCATACTCAAACGCAAGTGTACGGAATTCCAACGTGATTTGTCAAGAAAACCTGTTTGCATTTATGCCGTTATCATTTTTAAGCTCCTTTTCTGTTTTTCTTTACTTTTTTTCTGTTTTTTAACTAACTTCTGCTTCAAGTTTCGATGAATGAATTCACTCATAACCTCCTTATGCGTTTACCTCTTTTGTCTGTACTTTTGTGCAGCGTTACGATTTGTAAACATATAATGACCACACTCTGGTAATTTATGACATTCATTTTCAATCGGGGAAACAATCTCTCATGAACCTAAATGTGCGTGAATGGAGATTAAAATTGCGTTATTTTGGTGAATGCCGGAAGTGACGTCGTAGGATCAATGCCCCAAATTAAGAGTTATTACGAATGTGAAAATGCAAATGATGAGTTTGCCGGTAAAATAATTCGCCATATCGATTATTCATTTAGTTTCCTAATGAGATAACGTTTCCTCTTAAATTAATATTTAACCACTCACGCATTAACGGATTGCATTTTCACTTTCGGAATCTTACAACGCGTTTCGTTTCTAACCGTCACGTCCAATCATCCTAACGCTTTGATTGATCTCTTCAAAAGCCTTTTAAAGTGTCTCTTTTGAGAATTATTGCTAAAAGCACAAACTTCTTGTTGTGCTTTTTTTCGTTGAAAAGGGGAAAGTTACACGCACCTAACATGCAAATGCACCTAAATGTTATTCCGTCAAATATTTATTTGTTTCGTGGTTTTCCTTCTGCTTTTGCGTAATTTGGCATGTTTCCGGGAGCATACGATTGCTACTGCGTGAAATGCTTGAGGAGTCGTGTGAAAAATGCATGTTCATGAGTTTCTCAAGTGCAAAGATTTACGACAAAAAGTGAAACGGAAGATGCTGCTGGCCAAAACTGAAGTATTGCGTTCGTGTGCAGTGCACTAAAATATTTTATTAGTCAAATATTCGTGAATCACGACGAGACGACCGCAGATGTTGGTAAATTTGAGTACGCCTCATCTGAAAATTGGATTCGTTACGTCTAAAATTGAGGTAAAATTGCACTAATCGAAATGCGGTTTATCTTGACATATAAACCTGGTCTCTGGGTGGATCATCATGCTTTTTACCCCATATTCTCGTGCCCTCGATATTTTTTTTCTATAACAACGCCTAATCACACCTGGGGGAATGTGAATTTCTGCAAAACAAACTAGTGGGTTTTGTTCTTACCTTTCTTAGGTTTCCCATAGTGATGGTGTATCCGAGTAATTCACACAGTAGGTGAGATTCCGGGAAAATTCCTGCCCGGACCAGTGATTTTCGGATTTCACTGTTCACTTGATTCACGGTGAAACGTACATGTTAGTATTTGAAAATGTCACTTGGTAAACAGAAATTTTGGTGAATATAAAACTGAGTAAAATTCCTTTGCAGGAGCTCTGTATTGGGGCAACTATCTAAACGGTACTCCCGTTATGTACTAGACGGTCAGGGATTATGCAAGAAACTTGTGCAGATGTGCGAATGTGTGTTAAAAAAGTCAACAGACCAGTTTTTTTATACGGAGATCAGTTATGATGATGCATAGTCCTGGTTTTTCCTGATTTTCAAACGCTTCTCACTCGAAATCGAAGATTCTCAGTCAAACCCCACCAACACACTGACGAATTCGTTCACGATCCCTCATACTTTTGACCTGCAAACACCCAAACTTATGCTTAATGCATCCTGAAAATTTTTATACTACTCTACTGTCGCGTCAAACTGCATACACACAAATATGCGAAGACGTGAGCTTTTCAAATATCTTTGTACGTACGTTCGTACCCTTCATTCATCTTACTTGACATGGCGTTATAATGCGTACAGCGCTCATCTTCCCTGTTGTGGGTCAAAAAGATTTACGAAACTTTCCATTTTTTGTACGTGGATTGGGAGGAGAACAACCAACAGGTCTCGGATTTTTTCCGAAACTTACATATTTGTTTACACATTTCATCTGCCAATCCATTTGTTTCCGGATTAGAAATCCTGTCAAGCGCATCTTCTTGACAGGAACAAGAGTGTGTACTTGGATGTTCAACTTGTACAGCTTGATCCTAGCTCTAGCATCACTCACATAGCTTGTTGTTCGAGATGCGTAACGTAGCGACATGTATGATTAATTTTTGGAAGTGTTAACGCCTCGAGCTTGGAGTGCAACGGGGTTTCGTAGGTGGCGTTAGCAACAGTAGCAGAATGTTTCGGATGAAGCAGAATGAATGACTCTGTTGGCTGTTGAATGCAAATGCCAAGGTTGATTAGCATAACATAAAGTGGGATTAACGTATCAGGGGAGATTAGCGAACATTTCGTTATTGACAGTGAACTTTGCGTTTAATTTGGAAATGTACTACGTTCATTTGTATTACCGTCTGTCGCTGGTTTATGTGTATGTGTCTGGGTGTGGAAATTATTGCTCCCTTGCAATCATGCTCGCTGATATTTTTCTTAGCATCGAAATTACTTCTCAAAGCCTCTTGACTGATTTGCATTTTCCTCATCAAACTGTTTCGTCTGGCATTCTCTGTTTACATGCAACGTACTTGCTATTTACTACGAAACTGTGCAATTCTCAACTTGCCCCGTAATAACTCAATTAAGCATAAACTCGATATATGTACATGCTTGAAGGTTATGGAAGGTTATATATATAAGGCAAGAGTATTGATTTTAGCTTGAGATTAGGAGTAGAGCACGAATTCGGGAAGTTTCCGAGAAGGACGAGCTTATTAGCAAGCGGCATAATGCAAGACCTCGTGACCTCGATATTCCCTACCTATGAGTTTGCGGATAATACGGCTTTACACCATTTCCGCTTGCTCATATTTTAATATTCCTACACGTCACGTTCCATTTTATGTGTCACAGTATTTCTGGCAAGTGTGGTGAAACGGTAAGCTCATTTTCGTTACTATTGCATTCGGGTGCATCTAATCTTGGCTATTTACACACTCACATCTGTTCATTTATTTTTGAAAGTGAAAACTTTATACGTTTCTGTTTCATCATATTTTCTTGTGGTCTTCTTTTACATCAAACCGAGATTTTCTTGCCCTTGGTCCTAATAATCCGATTTTGGCAAGCACGGTGACCTTCCTACAGGACATCCTTTTCTATCTTTTCTACTTCATTCCACGTTTACCCATAAATTAATTTCGTTGAAAATGGACCATGGTAGTAGCTCGTACGCGTGAATAATCATTTTTTACACGCTAAACTGACCGTGATGTGATGCAGGTTGCAGTTGCGTTGCAAATACTTTTTTTATTGGCAGCTGCTGGCGCCGACTCGATTACGTTACGCTTTGTAGTACTGTGGAATAGCACATAGCTTACTCATGGGAATGATATATCTTTGAGCATTGATTCTAGATGCGATGGAATTGCTGTCGTATTGTTAAGGAATGATTTGCAGTCGACGTGGGTTCAATTTGACCCATGATAATTCGTTACCTATTGGTTTTGCTCATTATCAAGTTTTGTCGGGATTCTCTTTGAAAAGTAGATGACCTCGGCTTGTCGTGGTCTAGAGATCATTGTGCTGCTGGATTTTTTTTTCTGGAAAAAGGCTTTACCTCATGCGATTTGAAACTGCGGGGGTCCGCTGCTTGAATAGCCAAGGTTATAAGTAAGCATTATTAATACCTATGCACCTGAGGCGGCACGAGACCTTCGGTGCAGCCCATTTATAACTTGGCAATTGCTCAAGATCAAATACGTGGTTATATGCTTTATACCAACTATTTGATTACGCTCTGATTTTTACTTGTTCTTGTGGAGGAAATTACTATTTAGTAAACACCCAGCCACGCATCACACCAATTAACCAAATACGAAGTTTTATCAACCATTTCTCTTGTTCCGTAGACAACAGATGGACAGACAAACGAATAAATGTGCATGAATTACTACAGCTGGATATCTAATCACATGTAAAAGAAATAATCAGTACATCTGCGGGAGATAAGAAACCGATACATCCGGTTGTACATACTTTGTCAATGAAATGTTGGGTCTGGTGTGCATATAATTTTGAGCAAGTCAGACGGTGTAAAGTCCAGTTGCTTGTGAAGCAAGAAATTATAATAACCTTTTTCGTCGCTACGTTTTAATATAGCGTAAGTATGTGCATGCGATTAGCGAGTGAACAACATAGCACCGAGTGCTGATGTCACGCTTCACTTTCTCATACTTAAAACTTGCTATTTTTAGATAAAATGACACTCTCGAAAATAACCATACGCTCAAGCCTTTTCGCTTGTTTCTTTACTGGATAATCTTTTCTTGTATTCCTTCAAGTGGTTTTTCAATTCCTCATTATCAGTTGGTGGGAGTGGAGCTTTTCACTGGAAACATACACCACATTACTCATTTATTCCATTTTACTCATGTATTCGGGACATAACGTTCTAGCGAGTAATCATGTGCATACGAGTTTAAACAAATGTGCATTCACGTCTGCTTTTATAGAATTTTTTTTTCAAGACGTAGCTATGCGGCTGTATATTGTTTATTATAGCGTGTATAGCCAAACGACATTTCGGAGATGCCATGACGATTCTCTGAAATATGTGTGTTAGTATAATCTCGGTGCTTATATATGTAAAGGCTTTTAGTTTTGGTTTAGTAGGGATGTGAAAAGAGAATGTTCGATACAGTTGCTTGTAAAAATTTGGCATGTGAATGTAAAAGATGTGGAGTCTAGGATAGGGGACTCACACCTCCGTTTCCTCCCGAATGGCGGTGAGCGTATATTGTGTGTAAGATAGCGTGGGTTTTCGCTTGTGCACTTTTGCTCGCTTTATATCACCACCGGTTAGGTTAGAGGCAGGTTCATTCACTAAAACGTGCTTGCCAAGTTACGTTCGTTTCTTTTCTGGGCTCTTTCACGATTATTTACCCTGGGTGGGGGACTCAACGTGCGCGATTTATACCAATATTTATTAATTCTCTTTCAGGCTCCGTTTCAGTGTTATTCACGCCTGGAAGTTTACTCCTGAACTCTGATTTCTCCGTCCCTGTGAAAATTATCACTTTTCACTTCATTCTACATCCGTTTATATGTGTTCAGAAACTTTCTGGGGTTTTATGAGGAGGTGAGATCAATAGCAATTCTTTTTCTAGTATATTTTTAATCATTATACTTATTAGTAATCAAGGGGGTTCGCTAGATGCTATAAACTATAAGCATATAGTGTAAGAATATAGCAAGAGCACGAGTATCCTTGTACCGATTTTTGTGTAAAATAGTGAGTTGAATAGTGACCTGAATGCTGGGAGCACGTTTGGTTGAGCGTTTTCTGCCAGGTGGGAACTGAGTAAACTGCTCAACTCACAACTGCGTTGGCATTTGGCCCGGTATTCGAGATGGAGGATAATGCATGCTCAATACACTCCCGAACGCTTTTCATACTCGTTGATGCAAGATGGGGTTGCCTGAAACTCACTTTTCTCGAAATCTGTCACGTTTCATTAGCGATCCGGAGCATTTTTAGCCCCAGTTTTACGTACTTTTTCGGAGCTTAAAATTATTTAATGTTGGTGATATGTTTGTTGTTTACAGATGGAGGATGCCAGTGTTGAGTCGCGGCTCTTTGTTGAGTCAAGTATTGTAGATCAAGTATTTTCGAAGCCTAATCATGAGTACCATCAAGTACATGCGTGTTTAAACGTCGTTGATTATCTAGTCCTCCGAATTCACAAGGAGAGATTCTTCCTTCTATACTCACAAGACTTGAACTTTTACTGTACATAGTTGCTGGGCTTTTTCTACACTTATTTTCGTTTCCATTATTTTTTTTGAGTTATTTCTAAGTGGAGAGAACTTGGGGTAAAGTCTGAACTCGGTTTTTCTTTGTTAATCACTCTTGTTTCGTGTCTGGATACGCTATATCTTTGCTGGATAAAGGTAAGAACTTTTTATTGCTCTTTAAACTCGCTTTCCTGAGAGAAATGGGGGAACCCCGAACATTCGTGAGTCATGTGCAGTTCAATTGCTATGGACTGCAGCCAAATTAAGAGTGTGATGCGTCGCATCTTCATTACTGGGCATAACGAGTTCAATCACGCGTTATCATCTGGATCATTGTCAGTTTATGGGCTAGCTCGCTTATCAGCTAATTACTGAGACTAAATATTCGGAACGTGTGGCGGTTGTAAAACGTTACGTATCTTTACAGCACATTGCATCACATGCATTTATGCTTGCTGTAAACAGATTGGATTGTCTTCACGATCCGTTTTTCATCCAGACGTTTGATCAGCGATAGGACGCATGCTCTAAAACTTTCTAATTATGTTTTAAGTAGGCGTGTTTTAATATGAATCAAACCAGTATCGACTATTGACACTCGATATGATTCATTTTGTTATGTTAAATGGTAATGTTTTCCAAGTATACGTGACACTTGTGTTGACCCACGTCATTGGATGATTAGCAAGTTGCCAGAAATGTAGTCCAAACGTATTTATTGCCCATAAATTGTGGATTAAGTTTTTATGAATGAATGGAGGTCAATATTACACCCATGCACAAGTGTCAAGATTCTTCGTGTGAAAACATTCTACCATGTTATTGCGTTCAACCATCGGAGATTAATTTGGATTTGTGTTTGCTTGAACAAGCGTTGACAGATTAATGAGTCCAATCGTAATCCTTATTAACAATTTCTAGCGTCACTTAATTGGGTGCTACTTTGCTCTCGTGGTTTTAAATCACTGCGATTTGCTCTGCCCACTTTAGTTTGTCCAGAAACGCCGTGCTTTATGGTCCAGCCTCACATATCTCCCGTTTTATTGAATAGCACGGTTTTACAACCTTGTTGATTTGAGATTCTCCGCGGTCTTACCGTTGGATTAGATTACAGAAACCTGCATAGTTAATTGCTCGTGAAGCGGGGTTTTCGGGGCTTATATAAAGGCGGTTGAAGCTTGGCGAATTCCATTTAGTTGGGCAACGCTCGCGAGAGTGGAGTGATAAATTTAGTGCGATAAATCATAAAAATTGAGCATGGATGTGACGAGTGTGCGTCCGTGGCCAGCATCCGCTTATTGTCAGCCAGTGTGGGTGTTGGTGTCAGGGTTCATCATCGCGTTCTTTCTTTCCTTCGGGATCGGGGCTAACGATGTCGCCAATACTTTCGGCACGAGCGTCGGGGCCAAAGTCATTTCTCTCAGGAACGCTTGCATCATCGCCACCATCTTTGAGATGCTTGGAGCTGCGCTTGTTGGTAATTATTTTTGGACTTTCTTATTCCTTTTAGAATAAGTTATAATCATCATGATGGAGTTGGTTGAGCTGGAGGCGCGACACTGGATATTGTTTAGTGGGTTCATCGTGTCGTTCGTGCTCGCGTTTGGGATCGGGGCGAATGACGTCGCCAACTCATTTGGAACGAGCGTTGGGTCGAGGGTGCTCACGCTCAAGACTGCTTGCCTACTCGCCACCATCTTCGAAATCAGTGGCGCTGTGCTTCTAGGTATAGGTGTTTCTATTCTTGGAAATGGGACTGGATCAAACTGGAGCGAGTGTTGAAAACTGGTTATGAATGAGATTGTGATACATGTTGTTTGGTTGCAGGCTACAAGGTATCTGACACGATAAGAAAGGGGATAATTGATGTGACGCAATACCAGGATGACCCTATAGAGTACATGATTGGGAATCTCTCCGCGCTCGGTGGCAGCGCCATGTGGCTCATCATGGCCACGTTCCTTAAAATGCCCATCTCTGGCACGCACAGCATCGTTGGGGCCGTTCTCGGGTTCTCCATCGTTGCCAGGGGGCTCGACGGCATCAACTGGCTCACGCTTGGCAAAATTGGTAAATATTTTATACTATTACGAGTAATCATTCATTTTGCTTGGAAGAGATGCATAATTTATTAATTTACAGTTGGATCGTGGTTCGTGAGCCCGCTGTTGTCTGGTCTTGTGTCTGGCTCGATTTTCGTCCTTATCAGGAAGTTCATACTCTCCAAGCAGAACCCCCTTGAGCCTGGACTTCGCTCCTTGCCAATCTTCTATGGACTCACTTTGTTCATCAACGTCATCTCCATTCTTCTTGATGGGCCAGAGAGTGAGTCAGTTTGTTTTATGAACATTTGTGTTTAGAAAAGCATTCTAATTAAAAATGTGTGTGTTAATCATAGTGCTCAAGATCCAGGTGGAAGGGTTGCCGGCGTGGAGTGAATCAGCGTTTGGGCTACTCATCTCGATCGGGATCGGGCTCTTTGTCGCGTTTGGCGTTCAGCTCATCGTCGTGCCCAAACTCAGGAGGGAGCTCACTGGTAGGTTGCAATAATCTCTTATTACCCCAAAAAAAGTTCATTTTATTTAAAACTCCAATTTGGTTCAGAAGGTGGTCGGGCTTCGTTGAAGAACCCGGAGGGAATGTTCAGTGTGGGCCAACCTCCGTCCCCCGGCTCATCCCACGACGCTTCGCCCGTCTCCGCATCCCTCGATGACGTCAGGATCAAATCTTCTAAAATAATCGAGCCGCCATGCGTTCAGGTTACTGATTGCTCCAGTGATGTGGACATTAACGTCAATGTTAAGACACCTTACTATGGGGTCGTCAATGAGCGGATCGCTGACTATGTTGGGAAGAAGGAGGGGAAGCAGCTTGAAGTTATTCCTATGGACGGGTTGTCGCCTAATTCCAGTGCTGTGCCGCTCATCAAAGGGAAGAGTCCTCCAAGGGTTGATGATTCCGACCCGGAACACCCCGCTGTTGGAAGGTTGTTCTCGTTCTTACAGATTCTCACTGCTGCGTTTGGGTCGTTTGCTCACGGAGGGAATGATGTCAGGTGAGACGAGACAAAATTAATTGAAAAGAATTATCGAATTATGATGATTTGCTAATAAGTTTTGTTTGAAAACCCCGATAGTAACGCGATCGGTCCGTTGATAGCGCTCTACCTCGTGTTTGACCAGGGCTCTGTCCAACAGAAAGCTGCAACTCCAATCTGGCTCCTGGTTTACGGAGGTGTTGGCATCTCTCTCGGGTTGTGGATCTGGGGCAGACGTGTGATCAAGACGATGGGCGAGGACCTCACTAAAATCACGCCTTCGAGTGGGTTCACCATCGAGATCGGGGCTGCCATCACCGTGCTTGTCGCCAGCAAAATCGGACTCCCTATCAGCACCACTCACTGCAAAGTTGGCTCTGTTGTCTCCGTTGGACAAATCAGGGACAAAAACGGCGTCGACTGGAAGCTGTTCAGGTTCGTATTTATTGCCTATTTAAATGTGGCTCAAAATCATTCATATTTTAATCATATTTGTGCATTTCCCAATAGGAACATAATCTTCGCGTGGTTGGTGACGGTGCCAGTGTCGGGTGGGCTGACGGCGCTGCTGATGTGGCTGTTGACAATGCTGATCATGGGGGTTCCGAACAACGACGCACCCGGCTCACTCCTCCTCGTCGCTAACAACTCCACGATCTAACTCGGAACTATTATCTTCTTTTGTACGAGAATCCAAGTCTGATGTTTTGACTTGATTTTTTATTCTATCACGTTGTATCAATTACTGCATGCATGCATAAATTAGCGTTAAGACTTCTTTTTTTATTATGTATTAAGGCTCTCTTTTATGGTGCAGTTCTTTAATAAATATTCTGCTTTTTGGGATATTATACACACCAAATCATGTCGTTCTTTATTCTATTCATTCCATTTTCATAAATTAGTTAGGGTTTAAAAACAGTGCTAAATGTAAAATCATTCGTACACTTGATAAAAAGTTTTGAAATTACTGCAAAACTGACTAAATTCGCAAAAGTACACAAATTTCGTTAATCTCTGAACTTCCTCTTGACGATCTCTGGAATTGGCATGGCAAAGGCGACGATCCCAGCTAGGATGCTCCCGACCCAGAACAACACTGTCATTCCAATGTTGAGTGACAAGTTCAAGTCGTCAGTGTAGTACTTGTCTTGGAGGTAGTGCGTCGCGTTCAGGAACCTGCACCCTGGCTCGAAACTTATCTTTGTGCACTCTGAACCTACTTGGTTCTTGAAATTGAAGAACAGGCCGTCCTGGAATATCTCTGAGTGGAGGATCGCTGACGCGTACCGAGGCTGCATTATGTACGTTAGGTAGTACTGCCAGTCTGGAAGGGATCTGTACGATCGCAGCGTGTTTGAGGACAACGTTATCGCTAGTGCGTATTGGGATACTAGCAGGGCTGACGAGATTAGGGGCGATTTTATAGTCAGGAGGAGGATGCACGCGTGGGAATACGCGAAACTGTACGTTGTGAACAAGCACAGCGCTATCAGCCCGTAGGAGGGAGGCGATAACGAGACTGACTGCGGAAGGGTGCTGTGATTTGGGAGAGATGTAGAAGTTAATTGATTTTTTTACGAAATTTTGATGGTTTAGTTATTTATAATTTACTTACTTGTAAAGAATGGCAGCAGAAATGAGGCAGGTGACGAGGTGGAACGGGATTGTGGCCAGGGTATGGGAAAATATGAAGAGTGGGCCAGAGTAATGACCTGCCCTTGACTCCTGGTAGTACGATTTACGGTGTTTCGGGACTGGAATGAGAATATTTCACTATAAAATTAGTAACAGAAAGTATAAAATTAGATAAAAAAGGGGCTTACAGTTGATGAGAGCAGTCCAGATTCCTGTGAAGTAAGAGACAGCGATGGAGTGGAGTATGAGCCCGTTTAAACTGACGTAAACGTGCTGGTGTCTGTCCTTGATCCCGAAGTAGAATATCCACGTGAGGAAGAACACGAACGGGAGGAAAAATATACTGCTACACACGTTCTTCAGACCTTGGAAACTCAGCAGGAACGTCGTCGCGTATGTCCGCCTGTTCGAAATGGACAACAAGTTTGTTTGATGGCATAACCAATTATTTGACATAACCAACATCTAATTACTCACATGATGATGGCTGACATTTTCTGGAAGGTTCCTGGTGTTCCAAGCGAGTGCATTGGCGTGACAGAGCCTACGGGTGGGATTGGGCTGTTTGTGCTCTCATGAATTGCTTTTCTGAACGCGTGACCTTCCAGCTTGAACTTTTCTACTAGTAGCGTGATCTGATTGCTTGATTCTATGAACTTCTCGTGCGATCTTCTGTCTACTGTTGACAGGCAGAGGTAGTAGATCAATGCGTTCTCGATCTGGCAATTTTCGGGAACTTTTTAGTTAATTGCATTGAAATGGGAGTTTATTCAATTTCGAATAAATGCTTCTAAATACCTCTGGACAGGGGAACCCGATGTTCCTGAAATAATCCAGCATGGTTCTTGTGTTTCCACTGTAAACGACATCTCCCAAACACAAATACGTGACTCTGTCTAGGAACGGGAATATGTCTGATCTTGGTTTCTCCATCGTTAAAACAACTATTCTTCCGTACTTCTTTGCGTAGTTTGATAGGATTGAGATTATAAAGTACGTGTTTAAAGGGTCCAGGTTCCAAGCCGGCTCGTCAGCTAACAGCAGTACTGAAATTTAATTAATTACGTTTGTTTTAAAAGAAAATTTCATGTTGCCCCAATCTTTGACTTTCACCAATGTGCAGCAAAGAATTTGTGAAATATTTTGAACTCGCATACGACTCCTTCAAACTCATCTTTAACTCGCATATAACTTCCTTTTAACTCACGTACGAAACTTTACAACTCATTCATAACTCAAATACAACTTCTTTATAAATTTAACAAAATCAAACTCAACCAACCTGGATCTTTAACAAGCGCAACCCCAATGGCAAGTCTCCGTTTCTCACTGGCACTGAGCCGATCCACAGTGACACCAGCAACGTTGGTCAGTGCAATATCAGCAAGGATCTGTCTGACCCTCATTTTCCTGAGTGAACTTGGCACGTTTAGAGTAACAAATGCGCTGTACTCCAGCGTTTGGAAAACTGTCAGTTCCTGGAGCAAGTACTTGTCTGATAAACCCGTCACGTAGCTGCCACTCGTCTGCAATTTTCAATTCAACCATTTACAAGTTCGATCTAATAAAAAGTTAAATAATTCTCCAAATAAACATAACTCACATGAAAAAGCCTCCGATTCATGCTGACGCCATTCAAAAGCACGTATCCCTTCTTAACCCCAGTATTAGCCCTACACGCAATCACGTCAAGAAGAGCCTTCTTTCCAGACCCCTTTGATCCCAAAATGGCCATGATATTCCCACTGCCCACCTCCAAACAAACATCTCTCAGGATCAGTCCACTCCTCGTCGTCCCAGTTATCTGCTTCACCCAGGTTTGGGGTTCCACCTGGATTTAGTACCAATGTTTTAAGATTTTCAAAACCCCAGGATCCTAATAAATAAGTCTCAAAAAACTTATAGTAACTCACATGTCCAGTGTAGTAGAGGTTAGAAATCTCGAGGACATATTCTGCAGAGAGGTTGTAAAGCCCAAGTCCGGTGTTCCCGTTGATCCCAGGCGAGTTTCCGAGTATCGAGTTGGTGGTTATCGTTGACCCAGGCTTAAATAGAATTTAAAAAATCAAATACCCGAGATCCAAAAATTACTTTTAACATGTTTTAAATTAATCTGACCCCTGGGACGTGATGATGGTGATGGTGTATCGACGACATGGTGTACAATGTACGAATCAAGAGTCAAAAAGAGACTCAAACCAGCGTTTCACTTCCTCTTTTCCTCCTGAACTTGACAATAATGTAAAGAATTTATTAGCATACATTCCATTGGGTATGTAAAATGAAAAGTCCCAAAGCGAGCTAGCTCACCACCTGCCCAAAGTCCCAAAAAAAATGTACGCAACAGGTACGGCGAAACATGAACCCCTCATGTTTTATTCAGGAACAAGCCCACTCAACCATGCATGCATGTAGCAACAATGAAGCATAATACCTCTGCATGTATTTGTCAAGCTCAACAATAAAACGCGACGCTAAGACTTGGACTAAAACGGCTTGCCTGTGCATATGCATGAGAATTTAGGGGTTGTTTGTCATACATAATGGTCCGTCACGGTGGATAGCATAGCATACACACCTGTTACAAGGATACGTGTTTGTCTAGAGTACAGAGATATGGTAAAGGAATAAATTAAAAACGATTAGTATTTTGTTCGGTCACTTCCTTGATATGAGTAATAAATTCTTTCGAATTGTTTGAATTGTTGAGAGAAAACGGGACAAATGTGAATGTGAATAGAAACGAATTCGTCAAGTGGCTAGTCCCGCAACAAGATGTGGGAACTGTCCACGATTAAGGTTGGCGAGAACCCCGTGAACAGGAGGTACACGATGGCGTCCGACAACCCAAACGCTCCGCTCGAGGACCTCCATGCCTGGTCCATTTACAGGCAGAACCTTAACTCGGATTTCACTGACTCGGCGCTCGGGAGCGATGAACGGTCGCCTCTTCCTTACGGCAACTTCCAGTTGAGAGAGCAAACTGTGCAGAGCATCCTAAGGCATCCTAGATTAGCACCGAGGAGTGAGCTAGGCTCCAACATGTACGCGTACCTCAAATTCGGGCTGCCTAGGGTCTTTCCCCCGAACAGGAACGGGAATTCCAGTGGCTATGACTCCGAGTCTGATGGCAGGATCAAGAAACGGGCAAGGAGTGTTGTCGACGGAGGGATCAACGCTCATGTGCATGATCACAATAATAAAGTTAAAGTTACTAGGGCCAGGAGCGAGACTGACTTGATTGACGGGCTCATACCCAATCGGTTCGGGAAAGGGGGCAACTCCAACCGGGCGTTTAGTGAAGTGCATCTTGACCACAATGTTGGGAGTCAAGTGTCTTTAGTTAGTAGAGGAATCGTGAATCCTTCCCGTGCCAGTGGTCAGTTTAATAGAGGTTTGCAGATGGACGACGAAATTGAGGAGCTGCACGAGCGAGGGGTGCTCTTTCCACATTTACAGTGCAGGGGACTTTGCTACCAGGTCGGGCCTGTCAGGATACTCGACGGCGTGTTTCTCGACCTCAGGGGAGGCGAGATGATCAGTGTCATGGCTACTGCCGGTGAGTTTTTGGGTGCTTTTTATTTTTTTTTTTGGAGGATTTTAAGGGAAATGTGATATGAATTTGTGATTTTAATATTTGTTTGTAGACGCGGAAGGGACGAGTTTGATGGACGTGCTGACGAGCAAGGTGAAGCGTTCCGACCGCGTATCCGGTGAAGTATGGTTGAACGGGAACCAGATCCCGGTACGAAGTCTTGGCACCCGGGTTGCCTATGTCAGGCGCGACTACAGGTTGCACCCCGACATCACCGTTATTCAGACAATGCAGTTTCACGGGATTAACCTCGACGTGGGGAAATCTGACAAAAGAAAGACGGTGCGTTGAAAACTATGAACATGAGATGAGCTTGCTTCTCCAAAAACTAATGAAAATTTGCGTATATCCGTAGATGCACAGTTTACTGGAGGACCTGGGACTGTCTCCAGTCCGTTCGAGTGTGGTGGACTCGCTCACAAGCTCCGAAATACAACGACTCGCAGTGGCATGTCAGCTACTCCAAGACCCAGAGATAATCTGTCTTGACCAGCCAACGCGAGGGATGGACATCTTCGACACGTTCTTCCTCGTGGAATATCTGAAACAATGGGCGTACACGCACGGGAGAATAGTTCTCATGACGATTCACCCTCCAACGTTCGAGATATTCTCAATGTTCAGCAAAGTGTTACTGCTCTCGACTGGGAGGGTCATGTTTTACGGGCACAGAAGTGAGATGCTTCCTTACTTTGCTTTTATTGAGTATCCTTGTCCCGCTTTTAAAAATCCCAGTGACTACTACATTGATCTTGTCACGCTGGACACGCTGTCTAACGAAGCGTTGCTGGAATCCAGCCAGAGGATCGAGACGCTTGCTGAATCATTCAGACGCAAACAAGAGCCATTGTCAAACCCTCAGGTTTCTGTTCCGCAGCATTTACCCAGGAAAATATACCCTGCTTCTGCGCTAGTACAGTTCTACTCCGTTTTCATGTACATGATCGTGTTGAAGTTCCCTTGGAACCTCGTCAACTGGATCACCAGCGTGCTCTTTTCTGCTGCGCTTTCTATCGCGTTTGGTGCCATATACTGGAATATTAGGTTGTCTCTGCTCCAGGACCAGAATAACCTCAATGATCGCATCGCCTTTCACTGGGTCGTCTGCTCACTTGGCATTTGGCCCGTGTTGCTTCTTATCGTTCATCATGATAAGAACGAAATTCCTTACGTTCACAGGGACGTCAAGGAAGGGATCTACTCTAACTCCATGTTTGTGCTTGCCAAGGTCAGTCCTAAATTACTTTCTTTTTTGTCACTTTCTCCATACAGTCAGTTTTAATAAATTTATGTTTTGTAAAATTGCAGACGGTTCTGGAGTTGCCATTCATGATAAGTATACTGCTGGGTTACTTGGTGCCGTGTTACGTGATGGCCGGAGTCCAGCAGGACAGTTCGTTCTATTCGTACATTGGCCATTCGTTGCTGTACGCATACGTGTTGGTGATGCTGCTGCGAGTACTAATCAACAGCTTCCTGTCCCACACAACAGCGTTCACAATCGCGTACATTGGTTTCCTGGCGCTGAGTTTAGGGAGCACTTTCCCAGTCCACACGATGGATTTAGGTTCGTGGTGCAATTGGGTGAGATACGCGAGCCCCATCGCCTGGAGTTTCAGGCATTCAACGTACAATGAACTGTCATCAGAGTCCCTCGTGTTCACTTGCCCCAATAACCCGCTCACAACGGATACCACGATTGTGACGCAGCTTCAGTGTCAGGTTGATTCCAGCGTCAAAGCCATTCGCTTCTTTGGGCTCAATGATGGGGTTGTTTCTTGGGTTCCTGCTGTTGTGCTGGGGGGTGTTCTTCTCCTCGCTTTTATGCTCAATACCATCATGTTCATCTTGAGAGGAGGAGTCAGTAGAAAACAAGAGCACCATGAGGTCAAGTTTTAGTGAACATTTAGTGGGGGACCTTGTTGTCCCCACAATTTGTAATGCAATAACAATCTTACATTTTTAAATACATTTTTAATATTTATCATGTTTTCGAATTTATGATGACCAGTTTATTTATTTTACATGAACTTTATTACTTCATGCCATTTTAACTCGCAATTTTGCATACTTTCAAAATGAGGCAATTATAATAGAAATCATCTCATATCACATTACCCCAATCGTATGTTTGAAACAGAAATAGGATTTATAAATGAGTTGTATCTGAGTTACGCATAAATGGGTGAAAGTGGGTTGTGGAAGAGTCGTACATGAGTTAAGAAAACTCTATACACCAGTATGCTCGCATTTTATTTGTATGCGTTAATTTGATAACGTATCGTTTATCTAATGGAGATTATGCAAGATGTAACGCTGAATGAAGTAATTCCCAACACATTAAATATATATTTTAATTGAGAATAGTAAGTATTAAGTATAAGGTTTCAAAAAAAAAAACAAGTATTATTGGAATACAAAGTCTTATATGTTTGGCTTGGTTGGAGGTATATATGCGAATTAAAATCGTGATATAAGATAACATTTAAAGAACAGAAAGGACTGAAATGAGTATAGGAAGAGATAGCACGATATATACGACAGCTTATTATAATAGTAGTGCGAATTAAAATTAGCCATGCATACCGGGGAGTTTGTTCATCAGCGGGGGGAGAGAGTCGTCCTTTATCTCCTCGTTCAAATAATGAAGCACGTAGTGCAACACCACGTCGTAACAATACTTGTACTCCGTCTGGAAGAGAGAAAGTGTTATCATGAGCTAACTTTTCTCTTTTGAGTTGAAATGAATAAATTTTCTGTAAAAGTGCAATGAATTCTCACCATGTTCTCAATCATTTGTGGTCTGTGTCTCCTGACCGTTTTGACAGCGGTGAAAATATCGACCTCGCCGTACGTGATAACTTGTTCTATGCAAGCGTTGGCAGCGCAATACACCCCAGATCGGCTGTGACCGTCTCTATAAAGTATTAAAAGTAGATTAGAATTTCTTTCATACCATTTTCATATAAAATAGCGTTAGCACTAACGGGGACACGACGACGACAGGTCCCATTCCCTGTTTGGCCCTCCACCGCTCAACCATGTTCATGAGTTC